>CALNXI010001482.1:71485-86379 GCA_942486025.1 Porites evermanni | reverse complement strand
ACAGCTCCCGGAGGTCCACCGCGAAATATCCGGGCCTGGGGCGTCTCCGATACTTCATTCGGAGCGTCATGGCTGCCTCCTCTAGAGCTCAATGGCAGGCTCGAAATGTACCATTTGATCTACTCCACGGACCTTGAAAAAGACTACAGTCAGTGGCGATTTAAACCTGAGGCTAGCAATAATACTGTCGTCGAAGGACTGAAACCATTCACCACCTACTATTTTAGAATGGTGGCCTACACAAGAGTGGGTCGTGGCCCTCCCACGGAAATGTTTGTGGTGAAAACCGGGAAAGGAGGTTAGTTTTAAGAGCGAAGGTATCCGGCAACCTTAACGAAATTCATTCTCTGATTCAAAAGATACAATGGACGGAAACCTATAGTTTGACTATCCAACTAAAACGTCTTTAACAAGACGTTTGCGGCCAATTTTTGGTTTCAGGCTTTGTTTCGGAACTTTTTTGGATGTTCATTAAACATTTGAAAATCTTTTTTCTTTCTTTCTGCAGCTCCGGGTCCAGCTGAAAATGTCGCTGTCACAGTGCTTTCACCAACTTCAATACAAGTCACGTGGCAGCCCCCACACTACAAGGGGAGTGGCATATTTGGTTATAAGATCCATTATAACAAGTCCTCTTCGGAAATGGATGAGACTATTGACGTAATGGACACTGTGTTAGGTTACGTGATTAGGAATCTCAGACCAAACAGGCACTATAAGGTCCAAGTTGCGGTCAAGTCAGACGTCCATATTGGGCCACTGTCGTTCGCCAAGGTCGTGCAAACATTGGAAGCCGGTAAGTATGCAGGGCAACATTTCAATGCCATTTACCTGTCCTATTTGTATCGCAGTGCAAACATCCATATATGTATAAATTGTAGACACCAAGTAGAAATGTTTCGATCGATATGCAGACTCCCGCTGTGTATTTTTTCTTAACAACTGTGATGTGTCCTTGTTATAGGCGACATACTGATGGAGGGTAACCCTACGATGGACTTGCATCCCGTCCTGTGGGGAGTAGCAATACCCCTAGGCATGCTTCATGCCAAGGCACCTGGTATAAGCTCCGGCCGTTTGGGCCTTTGGCTCGTGTGCGCCTTTACCCCTATTAAATGTGCCAGTCTGCTTCCAAAATAAATCGCCCTTTCGAACGCTTGCTGAAACGTCTCGAACGATTTAGCAACAGAACGGGAAAGTCAGTTGACGACGGCGCGCGCAAATCAAACAACTGGCTTGACCAATGACAGAGCGAATATAGAGCGGTAAATTGAGCACCGGAAGTCGTGTTTAGTCCTTTCCGCGCGCTTTCCCGTCGTCAACTGACGTTCCCGTCCTGTTGCTATATCAGCCTATTAATTCTAAGAGATCGTTTAAGGTCGTGAAATTTAAAGGGTATTTAAGGGTACTTGTATCCGATATCCAAACCTCCAAAATAAGTTTTCTTTTCTTGAAAAGTTTGAGAAATTGTATTTAACCAGTATTGCTTGTCAATCTTTTTTTTTCCCAGCTCCAAGTGCCGCTCCCATGAACATTCAAGGTAAAGCTCTTTCGTCCACCAGCCTTCTTATCAGTTGGGATCCACCACCCCTGGACCATCGCAATGGACCAATTACAAACTATACAATCAAGTACAGAATAAAAAAAGAGCGCTCAAGGTACAATCTACAGTGTCTACTGTTAAAGAGGCTATGCTATGTCACGGGGATATTGCCGTTTTTGGCCAATTTCCGTGCTAAAGTCAGTACTTAATGCCTTTTGCCATTCGCAAAATGTTCCTCTAGAGTAGAGTTATGAAGAAGATATTAACCCAATAGTGACCAACATCAATTTTCTCCTAACAATATCCATACAATGTCAAGAGATTAGGTTATGAGAATTAACAAAATGATCACCTAAGAGACAACGCTTTCATCTTTTATCAATTTCTCTCAACCCATCCATGAAGGAAATGTATAGAGATCAGTTTGGGGAATTTGTATGTGGATATTGGGTCTTAAAGGGTTAAACAAATTTCATAAGTGA
This sequence comes from Porites evermanni, assembly GCA_942486025.1. Classification (NCBI taxonomy): domain Eukaryota; kingdom Metazoa; phylum Cnidaria; class Anthozoa; order Scleractinia; family Poritidae; genus Porites; species Porites evermanni. The sequence continues at coordinate 84,354 of CALNXI010001482.1, read as the reverse complement.
ACACTTACGATGATGATTTTTGGGGGATTTTTTCAGGCATAGCGTTAAAACTTTAAAAAATTGGCTCAATTTTTTCATGTTTCAAATTCAAAAGGTGCAAAGACACGTTTTAGCTTTTTAAAAAGATAGCAAATAACGTAATCGCTAGCCAAATAAGAACAAGCCTGCGAGTACATCTGCCTCGCGAGAGAAACATGTCCCCCCTCGCGGCTGCGGTATTTATAGGCTGAATAAGAACTGGAGATCTGCCTTATTTTCCGCTTTACTAACGCCATACAAGATTGTTGTTATTCTTACGAAGGAATACCGCCCAGCGCCTTCAAAACGCAACTTTTTTCAGTAACGTGGTGGTACTAACGGAGTTTCTCGCTAAACATTGCTCGTTTTATTCCTTCTTGTCTTCCAGTTTTGTGAACGTTGACGGCACTAAGACGTCAATTCGTCTTCATCACTTAAGAAAGTATACTACTTACCTGCTGTGGGTTTCGGCAAGTACCTCCGTTGGAGAGGGGCCTATGTCTGAGAAACACTCTTATACTACTGCGGAGGATGGTAAGACTTTTTGTTCTACTTTTTAACTCCTTTTTTAATTTGCGAAGGGGTGGAGTTGGGTGGGGAACATGAAGAGGATTGCTACCCTTAAAAAAACTATTTGCTGTTTTGCAGCGGAAAAGAGACAGTTACCGGGGGTGGGGGGGGCGGCGTTAGTCCTTGTATAATCCATACAGGTAGATGTATGTGCCGCCCCAAAGGGTATAGTTTTTGCGCCTTTTTGGTTTGAAAACGGGCATAGACTTTGCCCATTTTGGTCTGGAATCGGGTATGGTTTTCGAGGAAACTACGGGAGCGTATGAACGGATTTATCGTTTCAGTTACAAATGAATAAGAAAGTGATGTGAAATATTCGTTGAAGTGGGTTTTAAGACATCTTTGTTGTTGGCTTTCTAATCTAAGTAATGACATTATTTCTTAGAGGCCAGGTTTGAAAACGGGTCTGAAAAAAGACATTTTTTGGTCTGAAATAGGGTCAGGATTTGGAGAACCGGGCGGCACACCCCCACCAAGAATTCCCAGGTGTACGTATCCCCCGGAGACAGTTAATCTGTTTCGTACGTGTTTTCCGGGTGCGGTATAAGGAGAGCAAAGTACATTAGTTATTTTGCATCGCCCTTCTTATATTTGCGCTAATTGCACCTTCAAATGTCCAGTGGCACGTTCCACATTATTCTAGAAATTTGTGTAGAAAAATCTTTCTTGACTGCTCTTGAGACTTGAGCACATTATGCCATGCCAACACGTATCCTCCGAATAACAAAAGTCCCTTGTCTTTGCTAATTTGATTAAGACGATGGATTACGCTTAGTAAAACTCGATGACGCTGTTAACCTTCAACCCTCTCAAAAGTCAGTCTTTGCGAGACAAAAACCAGTTTTAATTAAGCCTGTTGTTGAATTCCCTGTGGTGTTCCACTCAAAACCAACCACTTCAGTTTTGGCTTCACTTGATGCTATTTCGTTTTTAACTATTTTTTAAAAAATAATTATTTTTTACAAATTTAGATTTTTGTACGTGGGCATTTTCTTGTAGACTTCCTTTTTAACATTTTAAGGAGTGAAAGAGTTTAGCGTCATTGGTGTTCAGCATTTTATTTCTAAGTATGCAAGTTGAGCTCATTGCCCCAGCTGTTAATTCAGATTTTGTCTTTGGAGAATTTTGGTTCTCTCGCCACACTTTTCCCGTTGATGCATCACAAGTCCTATTTCAAATTTATTTCTAGTAAACTTGCCAAGTCAATTCCAGTCAAAATAGGGGAAGTTAGATTTTGTTAGTGGAAATTAGCCTAAAGAGATAGTCTGAGCATTTTCCAAATGCAGTTGATCCCCAGTCTTGTCGAGTTTTTTTTACCTCAAAATTCTTGTCATTCCTTTCAAAAACATTCTAACACGAGCCTGCGGAAGGAAGTTGAGGAATTTATCAAAAAAATACTACAGTTAAATTTGTTGTGGTCATGAGACCAAAACCTGTCTGTTTTATTTTTCTCCTACTTTAGCCAGCTGGCCCCAGTTGCACAAAAGGCGAATGATGCTATCCATTGGATAAATCTCTATCCTCTGGATACACAATTGTTTCCCTGATACTTGACTGCTAGTCCGGCGGGACTGCTAGAAAGTGTAGTAGTTTATCCCTGCCTCGTCCCCAGATGTCTCTCTCTCTCGATGAAAATTTGCACGCAAAGAAATGCGGGAAGGAGTAAACGAGCGAGACGACTTTACCTCTCTTCGTTCTTCGTCCCATGGTCCCTTGCGCTTTCTCACCAGTACTTGCGTTTCGCGGTCACCTATGAGTGAAAAATGAAGCGCCTGAGGTGAACGCTGTCCTGAAGCATAACCGGAATCTGATCATTTATAATCTGTTTCTTTCCAGTCCCCAGTGGTGCGCCGCGTCAGCCAAGTGCCAGAGTCGTAAATTCTTCTGCAATTGTTGTCCGCTGGTCTCCCCCATTGCAGAAGGATCAGGCTGGTCGTCTCGAAGGTTACGTGGTATATTATCTGAAGGTCGACGACCTTGGCAACCAGCTTTACCCGCGTCCTGATTTACAAATCGATCATACGGCGAGGGGTGACTTGGTATGATTGTTAATGTTATTATACATTGTGCGTACTGTCAGTCTTCTCATTTATTAAGAGCTAAACTGCGAAAGAGTCGGTTTTTTCTTAAAAAGTGTTTTTCAAGCCGGGCGTCCCGCATGACTGAATTTTCGCGTGAAGCGCGCGACCTTTACAAGCCCTATAAATTCCTGAGGCGAGAAAAAACCGCGTCTCTCCCCAGTTTCACTGACTTTTTTTCACCCTCGCTCCAGGATGTTTGTTTGACCATTTGACCACTCCTGCTTCGTTGACCGACGAAAAAAATACGGGCTGTTTTGCAGTCTAGTTAAGGGGCTACTGTTAAGTTTGGAAATCAACGCTTCTTTCAGATAAGGTAGTTATCTGCTATCTGCTAGTTAGTATTCCTTTCTAGGTTGTGCGCCCACTGCATGATTTCTAATAATATTGACAAGCTGTAACTGTGTTCCGTAGGACGGTATTCCGGATATCCAAAAATCTCATCCCATAATTGTTCACAATCAATTCCATTTAGATTCGCATATTTTGTTCAGTGCGCTGTTGTGTTTTCCACGTGATCTGATTCCAGACTCTTCACTTTGTCAACAGTCTGTGTCATTACTCATCTTTTCGATCATTCGAAATGCCCATGCTTTGACTGGACGTCCGTGGCGTGGCTTTCTTATTGATTTTTAATTTTTTTTTTTTTTTTTTACGTTTCTTTCATTAACGATTTTCTTTTATCCACTGTACAGGCGATAGTACTGACTGGTCTCCAACCAGATCAAACTTACCAGATCCGAGTAGCAGCGTTGACAAGAAAAGGAGACGGACCACAAAGTAATCCTGTGCTTGCCAAAACAAAGCCTAAACTTCCAAACCCGCCACACGTGTATAACATGCCCTCCTCTTCCCCCTCGGAGGTGATCATACGCTGGAAGACTGTAGCTAGAGATATTTTGTCGTTTAAGCTGCGATACGCCAAGTCATTACGGCGAATGCGTGCTGGAGATCAAGCCAATTTAAAGATGAAAGAAATGACTTTTCTTGCTCGCACAAGTAACCACATATTCAAGGGATTAGGTGAGTTTTACATGTTTAGTCTTGGAGTCTTAAGTTACTCACCGTTATCTAAAAGATATTTTCATTTGAGTGTCTTTTAAAGGGGCTATGTCATGCTAAATTTTTTAAAACTCAACCCTTTAAGTCCCAATATCAACATACAAATTCTCCAAACTGGTCTCCATACATTTCCTTTAAGAATTGGTTGAGAGAATTTAATATAAGATCAAGGCATCTTCTCTTTGGTAATCTTTATTAATTCTCATAACCTTATCTCTTGGCAATGTATGGGGATTGTTAGGAGAAACTTGTTGTTGGTCACTATTGGGACTTCAAGGGTTAAACGTGTCTTTGCATCAACTGAATTCCAAAATTAATGGTCCAGGTTTTTTGTTAGAGACCTTTAGATTTGAGGTCGAGGACGACCACGAGTACGAGGTTTGACTTAAAGTTTTTACGTATTTTCAAAATATAGACTCCCCGGAATTCTTCATTTTACCATTTTTCAGTAAAAAAGTTAGCATTAGCATCTTTAGTGAAGGAGGTTACGCGCTTTCCCGATCGCAAAATGATAAAACTTCTAACATTTGATAACTTGTTCCCGCCACTACGACATTCGCGCTAAAACTCGCAGCGGAATGACGACGGCTGCCACATTTTCCCGCCAAAATGACGCTGGTTCACGCGCGAGCACTACTTAGTATTGAGAAAATCTCGTACTCGTAGTCGTACTCGTCTTAGAATCTAAAGCTCTCTATTAGACTATATTTAGGCATCGAAACTGTTTTCTGTCTTCTGATGCAACGGATTCCAACGATGGACCGTGGATTGAAACTTGAAAAAGTTGGGCCAAGTTTTTCAAGTTATAAAAGTGAGCTTAAGCAACGAGAACGCTAACGTCCCGGACGTCCTGAATAGCAACCGGAAGTTCGGGGTCTCGCTTGATGGAACGCTTCCGTTTCACCCAACGGATCTGAATGCCTTTGTTTTAACTCCCGCTGTTCGAATTTCCCGAATCAGAGCACTGAAAGAGAGAAAATATCAACTTCTGGTTTCCATTTTTGACGTCCGGGACGTCAACGTTCTCGTTGCTTAACGTCGCTAATGCTATGCCCATTGTGAGAATTGATAAAATAATCACCTGAGGAAAAATGCATTTATCTTTTATCAAATTCTCTTTACTTATTCTTTTTGGAAATGTATAGAGACCAGTTAGGAGAATTTGTATGTGGATATTTGGGGTTAAAGGATTAAAGGGCTCTGTCACAGCTATCTGGTTCATTTGTTGATATTACCCATTGCGCGTCCTTATTCGCAATGGAACGAAATTTAGCAAAGTAGTTTTAAGGGTAGTTTCCACTGTCACACAATTTACGTGCGTAAATAAAATAGAGGCGATGTGCGAGAGGCTGCATGTTAACGTAAAGGTTGAGCGGGGTTCAACTTTCTTTCTTTTACTCTTTGTGTCTGTGAAAGACAACTGCTTCTGTCTAAAGGCGTAGAAACTATTTTCCAGATCCTGGCGTTTGGTACCTGTTCAAAGTATCCACGGAAACTAAAGTCGGCTGGTCTCCAGAAAGATCTCTATGGGTCCAAATCCCGCCAGGACCCCCCTCCGGACCTCCCCTTGAAGTGATGCATCACAAGTCCTATTTCAAATTTATTTCTAGTAAACTTGCCAAGTCAATTCCAGTCAAAATAGGGGAAGTTAGATTTTGTTAGTGGAAATTAGCCTAAAGAGATAGTCTGAGCATTTTCCAAATGCAGTTGATCCCCAGTCTTGTCGAGTTTTTTTTACCTCAAAATTCTTGTCATTCCTTTCAAAAACATTCTAACACGAGCCTGCGGAAGGAAGTTGAGGAATTTATCAAAAAAATACTACAGTTAAATTTGTTGTGGTCATGAGACCAAAACCTGTCTGTTTTATTTTTCTCCTACTTTAGCCAGCTGGCCCCAGTTGCACAAAAGGCGAATGATGCTATCCATTGGATAAATCTCTATCCTCTGGATACACAATTGTTTCCCTGATACTTGACTGCTAGTCCGGCGGGACTGCTAGAAAGTGTAGTAGTTTATCCCTGCCTCGTCCCCAGATGTCTCTCTCTCTCGATGAAAATTTGCACGCAAAGAAATGCGGGAAGGAGTAAACGAGCGAGACGACTTTACCTCTCTTCGTTCTTCGTCCCATGGTCCCTTGCGCTTTCTCACCAGTACTTGCGTTTCGCGGTCACCTATGAGTGAAAAATGAAGCGCCTGAGGTGAACGCTGTCCTGAAGCATAACCGGAATCTGATCATTTATAATCTGTTTCTTTCCAGTCCCCAGTGGTGCGCCGCGTCAGCCAAGTGCCAGAGTCGTAAATTCTTCTGCAATTGTTGTCCGCTGGTCTCCCCCATTGCAGAAGGATCAGGCTGGTCGTCTCGAAGGTTACGTGGTATATTATCTGAAGGTCGACGACCTTGGCAACCAGCTTTACCCGCGTCCTGATTTACAAATCGATCATACGGCGAGGGGTGACTTGGTATGATTGTTAATGTTATTATACATTGTGCGTACTGTCAGTCTTCTCATTTATTAAGAGCTAAACTGCGAAAGAGTCGGTTTTTTCTTAAAAAGTGTTTTTCAAGCCGGGCGTCCCGCATGACTGAATTTTCGCGTGAAGCGCGCGACCTTTACAAGCCCTATAAATTCCTGAGGCGAGAAAAAACCGCGTCTCTCCCCAGTTTCACTGACTTTTTTTCACCCTCGCTCCAGGATGTTTGTTTGACCATTTGACCACTCCTGCTTCGTTGACCGACGAAAAAAATACGGGCTGTTTTGCAGTCTAGTTAAGGGGCTACTGTTAAGTTTGGAAATCAACGCTTCTTTCAGATAAGGTAGTTATCTGCTATCTGCTAGTTAGTATTCCTTTCTAGGTTGTGCGCCCACTGCATGATTTCTAATAATATTGACAAGCTGTAACTGTGTTCCGTAGGACGGTATTCCGGATATCCAAAAATCTCATCCCATAATTGTTCACAATCAATTCCATTTAGATTCGCATATTTTGTTCAGTGCGCTGTTGTGTTTTCCACGTGATCTGATTCCAGACTCTTCACTTTGTCAACAGTCTGTGTCATTACTCATCTTTTCGATCATTCGAAATGCCCATGCTTTGACTGGACGTCCGTGGCGTGGCTTTCTTATTGATTTTTTAATTTTTTTTTTTTTTTTTACGTTTCTTTCTGATGCATCACAAGTCCTATTTCAAATTTATTTCTAGTAAACTTGCCAAGTCAATTCCAGTCAAAATAGGGGAAGTTAGATTTTGTTAGTGGAAATTAGCCTAAAGAGATAGTCTGAGCATTTTCCAAATGCCGTTGATCCCCAGTCTTGTGGAGGTCTTTTTTACCTCAAAATTGTTGTCATTCCTTTCAAAAACATTCTGAGACGAGCCTGCGGATAGCCTGTGTACAGACGTCTCCCCTCCCTCCCGATATTTTCTGAGGGAGGGGCGACGTCTGTACACAGGCTAGCCTGCGGAGGGAAGTTGAGAAATTTATCAAAAAACTACTACAGTTAAATTTGTTGTGGCCATGAAACCAAAACCTGTCTGTTTTATTTTTCTCATACTGTAGCCAGCTGGCCCCAGTTGCACAAAAGGCGAATGATGCTTTCCATTGGATAAATCTCTATCCTTTAGATACACAATTGTTTCCCTGATACTTAACTGCTAGTCCGGCGGGACTGCTAGAAAGTGCAGTGGTTTATCCCTGCCTCGTCCCCAGATGTCTCTCTCTCTCTCGATGAAAATTTGCGCGCAAAGAAATGCGGGAAGGAGTAAACGGGCTAGACGTGCCTCACTGACCTCTCTTCTTTCTTCGTTCCATGGTCCCTCGCGCTTTGTCACCAGTACTTGCGTTTCGCGGTCACCTCTGAGTGAAAATTAAGCGCCTGAGGTGAACACTATCCTGACCGGAATCTGATCATTTATAATTTGTTTCTTTCTAGTCCCCAGTGGTGCGCCGCGTCAGCCAAGTGCCAGAGTCGTAAATTCTTCTGCAATTGTGGTCCGCTGGTCTCCCCCATTGCAGAAGGATCAGGCTGGCCGTCTCGAAGGTTACGTGGTATATTATCTGAAGGTCGACGACCTTGGTAACCAGCTTTACCCGCGTCCTGATTTACAAATCGATCACACGGCCAGGGGTGACTTGGTATGATTGTTAATGTTATTATACATTATGCGTACTGTTCGTCTTCTCAGTTATTAAGAGCTAAACTGCGAAAGAGTCGGTTTTTTCTTAAAAAATGTTCTTCAAGCCGGGCGTCCCGCATGACTGAATTTTGGCGTGAAGCGCGCGAACTTTACAAGCCCTATAAATTCCTGAGGCGAGAAAAAACCGCGTCTCTCCCCAGTTTCACAGACTTTTTTTCACCCTCGCTCCAGGATGTTTGTTTGACCATTCCTGCTTCGTTGACCGACGAAAAAAATTCGGGCTCTTTTGCAGTCTAGTTAAGGGGCTACTGTTAAGTTTGGAAATCAACGCTTCTTTCAGATAAGGTAGTTATCTGCTATCTGCTAGTTAGTATTCCTTTCTAGGTTGTGCGCTCACTGCATGATTTCTAATAATATTGACAAGCTGTAACTGTGTTCCGTGGGACGGTATTCCGGATATCCCGAAATCTCATCCTATAATTGTTCACAATCAATCCCATTAAGATTCGCATATTTTGTTCAGTGCGCTGTTGTGTTTTCCACGTGATCTGATTCCAGACTCTTCACTTTGTCAACAGTCTGTGTCATTAGACTCATCTTTTCGATCATTCGAAATGCCCATGCTTTGACTGGACGTCCGTGGCGTGGCTTTCTTATTGATTTCTTTATTGATTTTTTTTTTATTACGCTTCTTTCATTAACGATTTTCTTGTATCCACTGTACAGGCGATAGTACTGACTGGTCTCCAACCAGATCAAACTTACCAGATCCGAGTAGCAGCGTTGACAAGGAAAGGAGACGGACCACAAAGTAATCCCGTACTTGCCAAAACAAAGCCTAAACTTCCAAACCCGCCACACGTGTATAACATGCCCTCCTCTTCCCCCTCGGAGGTGATCATACGCTGGAAGACTGTGGCTAGAGATATTTTGTCGTTTAAGCTGCGATACGCCAAGTCATTACGGCGAATGCGCGCTGGAGATCAAGCCAATTTGAAGATGAAAGAAATGACTTTTCTTCCTCGCACAAGTAACCACATATTCAAGGGATTAGGTGAGTCTTACATTTTTAGTCTTAGAGTCTTAAGTTACTCACCGTTTTCCAAAAGATATTTTAATTTGAGTATCTTTTAACAGGGCTATATCATGCTATTTGCTAAATTTTTTAAACTTAACCCTTTAAATCCCAATATCAACATACAAATTCTCCAAACTGGTCTCCGTACATTTCCTTTAAGAATTGGTTGAGCGAATTTAATATAAGGTCAAGGCATTTTCTCTTTGGTGATCTTTAATAATTCTCATAACCTTATCTCTTGGCAATGTATGGGGATTGTTAGGAGAAAATTGTTGTTGGTCACTATTGGGACTTCAAGGGTTAAACGTGTCTTTGCATCAATTGAATGCCAAAATTAATGGTCCAGATTTTTTTTATTACAGACCTTTAGATTCGAGGACGACCACGAGTACGAGATTTGACTTAAAGTTTTTTTCCGTATTTTCAAAATATAGACTCCCCGGAATTCTTCATTTTACCATTTTTCACTAGAAAAGTTAGCATTGTTATCTTTAGTGAAGGAGGTTACACCCTCTCCCGATCGCAAAATGATAAAACTTCTAACATTTGATAACTTGTTCCCGCCACTACGACATTCGCGCTAAAACTCGTAGCAGAATGACGACGGCTGCCACATTTTCCCGCCAAAATGACGCTGGTTCACGCGCAAGCACTACTTAGTATCGAGAAAATCTCGTACTCGTCTTAGAATCTAAAGCTCTCTATTAGACTATATTTAGGCATCGAAACTGTTTTCTGTCGTCTGATGCAACGGATTCCAACGATGGACCGTGGATTGAAACTTGAAAAAGTTGGGCCAAGTTTTTCAAGTTATAAAAGTGAGCTTAAGCAACGAGAACGCTAACGTCCCGGACCTCCTGAATAGCAGCCGGAAGTTCGGGGTCTCGCTTGATGGAACGCTTCCGTTTCACCCACCGGATCTGAATGCCTTTGTTTTAACTCCCACTGTTCGAATTTCCCGAATCAGAGCACTGAACGGGAGAAAATATCACCTTCCGGTTTCCATTTTTGACGTCCGGGACGTCAACGTTCTCGTTGCTTAACGTCGCTAATGCTAAGCCCATTGTGAGAATTGATAGAATAATCACCTGAGGAAAAATGCATTTATCTTTTATCAAATTCTCTTCACTTATTCGTTTTGGAAATGTATAGAGACCAGTTAGGAGAATTTGTATGTGGATATTGGGGGTTAAAGGATTAAAGGGCTGTGTCACGGCTGTCTGGTTCATTTGTTGATATTACCAATTGCGTGTCCTTATTCGCAATGGAACTAAATTTAGCAAAGTAGTTTTAAGGGTAGTTTCCACCGTCACGCAATTTATACGTGCTTCTGCGTGTAGAATTTACCTTGCGTAAATAAAATAGAGGCAATGTGCGAGAGGCTACGTGTTAACGTAAAGGTTGAGCGGGGTTCAACTTTCTTTCTTTTACTCTTTGTGTCTGTGAAAGACAACTGCTTCTGTCTAAAGGCGTAAAAACTATTTTCCAGATCCTGGCGTTTGGTACCTGTTCAAAGTATCCACGGAAACTAAAGTCGGCTGGTCTCCAGAAAGATCTCTATGGGTCCAAATCCCGCCAGGACCCCCCTCCGGACCTCCCCTTGAAGTAAACTATTTTCCAGATCCTGGCGTTTGGTACCTGTTCAAAGTATCCACGGAAACTAAAGTCGGCTGGTCTCCAGAAAGATCTCTATGGGTCCAAATCCCGCCAGGACCCCCCTCCGGACCTCCCCTTGAAGTACGAGCTTCTGCCCTCTCGTCGACAAGAGTTCGGGTCACGTGGATGGAACCTGACGAGTGGAAGAGAAACGGACCTCTTGCTGGTTACTCCGTCGTTTACAATCCTCTCAATCGTAGAGTAAAAGCCTTGGTGAAAAATGTCACAAACCCAAATCATACACGCACGACGTTAACGGACTTAAAGATGTTTACAGATTATGAGATTCGCGTTCGAGCCCTCGGAGTCAAGGGCCCTGGTCCTTTGAGCCGGTCTGTTGTAATCAAGACCAAAGAAGGGTGTAAGTATGGGATCAAGGGAGGTGTCTGGGTTAACTGACTACCTACCCCTCCCTTAAGTCAACATTATTACTATATATATTATAATTATTATAATTGTGACTTAAGGGAGGGGAAGGTGGTCAGTTACCCAAGTATCTTGTATGCTTAATGAGCCAAAACCGGACTTATAAGTGATTTTATCGCCATCCATAGAGCAGAAAATCGGAAAGACAGGCCTGCGCAAAGGCGTCTACCCCTCGAGCAAGAATACTCACCGCTAGCTTTTAATCCTCCGTATAGTAGTAATTTTTTTGGGAGATTTAAGCTCGTTGAGGCCTTGAATTCGAAAGTGGATTTCCACCATTGTCGACCCATAAGTTGGGGTTCAAGTCCTGTAGGGTCTTTAATATGATTCGTTTCTTTTCCTTTTCTAACACAGACGTCTTTTATGATGTCCCGTAAATTGCAGGTGATTTTATTAGCGCCACTGTTTCTGTTGAGTATTTGTTAAAAGTAGACGTAAACTTAGGGCGTAATTGTAACAAAAGGCGGTTAATGTAAGCTCCCGACCGTCACGTGACATGTCACACATCTCATTTCGGTGCCATAAAGAAACGGTTGCGTGACATCGGACTGACGATTGTGAAGCTGGCTCCCTTCTTTCTAAAAAATGCAAGCCGTAACGCTGCCTGTATTCCTTTCAGTGCCCGGTCCGCCGCGTGACCTTGCGGCTGAAGCCCGCAGCACCGACTCTTTAACTGTCTCATGGAATTCGCCCAAGTTTCCCAATGGTAGACTACTGGGTTACTACGTTGTGTACTCCGACGATCAAAGCCTTCCAGTTTCACAGTGGAGTGGCACAGAACCTTCTGGCTATAGTGTCAAAATAAAGGCCCTTGAACGCGACAAGACCTACTGGATTCGTGTGGCCGCTCGAACTTCCAAGGGCCAAGGCAATTATTCACTACCAGTCTCAGCAAAGACCCTTAAATATGACTGTAAGTAAAGAACCCGGGTGGGGTACTCCGGGGAATTCTTGGAGGGGGTGTGCCGCCCCGTGCTTTAAATCCTGTCCCTATTTCAGACCAAAACATGTCATTTTCCAAACCCGTTTTCAGACCTGACCTCTAAGAAATTATGTCATCATTAATTAGTTTACAACGCCAACAAAAGACTATCTTAAATTCCATCTCGAATTTGTATATTACGCTTGATTTCTTATTCACTTGAAATTGAAACAACAAATACGTTTATACACTCCTGTGGTTCCCTCGAAAATCACACCCGATTCCAGACGAAAATGAGCAAAGTTGATACTCGTTCTCAGACTGAAACGGCACAAAAACCATACATACCCTTTGGGGTAGCACAACCGTATATGGCTTACATAAGTTATCCCCTGGGGTAAAGATCCTTCCTCATCAAAATTGCACTTTATTTGAGAGTTCTGTGGCGTTTATCTTACATTTTGAGACTTACGCAACTTTTAGGTGCAGTGTTGAGAGCACTCGCCTGTCACCAATGTGGCATGGTTTCGAGTCCCGGATTCATTTTGCAATGAGGTTTACCCCTGCTGGCATCAGTCGGTTAATGATCTTTTGCCTGATTTTCTTTTTAGTACCGGAATCTGTCCGTGAACCCAACGTCGATTCTGCTGATAGTGATAAGGTCACCATTAATTGGCAACCACCAGAGACAGACGCAGGAATAACAAAGTACAAGGTAAGGCATTCAATACAACCAATCATAGAACACTGTCACGCAACTAGGGCAAAGCGCGGGAAACGTGTACGAACAATCTGAAGAATGCATTCAAGACAGGTTCTGATTTTAATTCCGTTTGGTTTAGAAAGTGTGGCGTGATTTTTCTCAGGCCAATGACAAAGCGGAAACAAGCAAAGCAACAGTATCGCGAAATATTTTAGATACCTT
>CALNXI010001482.1:10000-53278 GCA_942486025.1 Porites evermanni | reverse complement strand
AGGTACTTATCGCCATTAGCATATATGTATACACCATAACCATTCCTCTGTCCCTCGGTCCAGTCTCCATCATACACTGACCCATCAGGGTACCAGAATGTTCCTTGACCATGTCTCTGATTGTTGACATATTGTCCTTCGTACCTAAGAAATAAAGTAGAAAATTATACGATTATCGCAACGCTTCGCGAAGCTGTGATGAAGCCGACGCACTATGAATAAACTGAAACCAGCCAATAGGTAAAATATGGTCTAAAAAAACAACAACAACAATAACGGCAAAGAAAACAAAAACAGAACGGCCAAAAAGAAAAGAAAGAACATTTCCTTCAGCGGGAAATTTTGATATTCATTGAGCGATTATACAAAAAGCAAGAGCACTGCTTTACTTTGGTAGAAATTTAAGGGTGAAGTCAACAAGAATTTTTGGACTTGAGAAAACACGTGCTGTAGAAACGTGCCCCTAGAGAACTGTGTTTTCTGTAATATAACTGGTTAGTTATTTGGTTTGAAAGCGCGCTTGAATATAAAACAAACTCGCAGCAAAACCAAGCCAAATAACATGTCGGTGAACAATAGTTATGCCAATTTTGTGAAATTCAAGTATAGTGCACATGTACAGTTCCAGCGTCTTGGATAAAGGGCCTTCATGCATGATGTCTTGATTCAAGAAGAATTACGTATCCACAGGTGAGAACCGTACAAGAAAAGAAATTACTGGACAGATCATTAAATGTAACCGCAAGGAGACGTTATGGAAATTCAAGTTTTTTTAGGCAATTTCAAACTGGTAAGAGTTGTTTATGATTTTTTCTACATTCAGTAGAACCCCGGTAACTCGAACCCTGAAGGGAAACGAAAAACAGTTCAAGTTAGCGAGGTTTCGAGTTACCAGGATCGATTGCAAAATTAAATTTGCCATGTTAAACTTGATACATACTGATTTTTAAGCACTTCAGTGTATAGTGAAGTGCAAATTTTCAATAGGAGAAAATCAGAGATTATACTGCATCTTTTGTGATCTAGTTTTATCCTTGCTTCAAATTATATATATACTTTTCTTTGTTTCAGACCTAGCTAGTACTTTTGTTTGCTTTTAATAATCGCTATAGAAGAATTATCAAACCCCAAATATTCTCCATAATGTTCACTTGCCGCGTTATTTGTATAGGTAATAGCATGATTCATTTTTGGCACAAATACCACGAGTGATCTTTCAAAATTGTTATACGTAATTTCACGAGCCGATGAGGGAGTGAAATTTGAGACAATTTTGAAATATCACGAGTGGTATTTATACTACTTCCCGCAAAAGGTTTGTAATTTTCACATGTAAGTACTTCAAATTAAGTAGAAATACCACGGCTCTAAGCCAATCAAATTGCAGAAATTTCTCACGCAGTAGTATAAATAAGTTTATTACCTTGCCTGTTTACTGAAAAACACGTATTTCCCCTTGCCATGTCTCTTTCCATTTACATATTCGCCTTCATATTTATCGCCGTTTGGTAGCAAAGCGTGACCAAACCCATGGCGTTCATATTTCTCGTTTCTGTGTCCTTCATATGTACCAATGTACATGCGAATACCTGCTTCATCTTCACTGTCTCCGTCTAAGCTTTCATAAGAAGTCATGTTGAGAGATACTTTGAATTCTTTTGACTTTTGTTTTTTTTTCGTTATATCGTGTTTTCTGTTCTCCTGAGAAGCACCGTATGCTTTAAGTTTTCCTTCTGTGGAAACGTTTTCGCACAATACAGTACAGGTTTCGTTACTTCATAGAGAGCCCTGCATTCTATTCACTAAGCGCGCGCAGAAGAATCAAACCGTTATATCTATCTGCACCGTTATATCTAAAGCAAATCTGGTACTTTGTTGCTTTAAAAACAACGAGGTGAAACATTTCTGAATGCGTGAAGAACGAACCCCAAAGGACGCCTGCGGGGAGTCTAGGGTCTTCATAGATTTTTGTGATGACTTTGTATGGTCCCTTGATACTGTTGGCGAGAAGCAATAAGATGTCATGTGACCCCTAAGTAAAACCAGTGAGAGAGCGCGCGCTAGGGAAAAAATACCAGCTCAATAAAGAAATCTGTATGTTTGACGATATACTGAGAAAAGTTTCTAGCAGTATTCTCAGTTAAGGGCTCGACAAAGTTTCGAATCCCAGGGGATTCTTTTTCCGGAAAATTACCCCTCTTAGGGGAAGTAAGCTAAGAGAAATCAAGGAAAACTGAGCAGTCTGGGGTTGACAATGCACTCTTTTCTGTGTTACATGAAGTATGTACCAAAATAACATCGCGGACAAGGACGTTGCAAGTCTTGTCAATCGAGTTGTAATGCCAGGCGATGTCATCGGCAAAGTGGCAGATTTAGAAGCAACTATTGAAGGAAAAAGCAAAATCAAGTTTGGGCCTGGGTTGCGAGAGGAGAACGGCGTGATTTTAGCATACAAGGCAGGAGTTTTAAGGCATCGAAAACCGGCCACTTATTTGATTGACTGCAATCAAAGGAGGGTAAGACTCGTGTTGCACATGGCACATAATATAGATTTAGAAGGTAAGGGTAAGTAACTTTTTCTCTTGCCTGTTTACTTAGTATGTCCCAGTGAAGGAAGAACGAGTGATTGGCATTGTTACCAACAGAGGCTCTGACAGCTACAAAGTTGATATTGGAGGAGCTATGCCTACATCACTGACTAGGGACCGCGTAGGGGGAGGGGCTGGTAGGGCCGCGGCCCCACCACTTTTTTTGCGCCCCCGCCCCCACTTTTTGCGCTGAAAAGAAAAATAATTAAAATTAAAAAAAAGGCTTGAAACAAGTTTTTTCCGTCTATATTCCGCTATACTCTCTGTATTTTCTTTAATTTCAAACGCCAGGCATTTTGTGGGGCTCTTCTGCTTTTCGCGGTAATTGCGCCCTGGGGACGACTTGCCCCTTGATCAAACGCCATGCCTTGGCCCCCCCTTCGCTTCGTTCGGCAGCGTGTTTTGTACTTCCAGCTCCGGCAGAGTTTTTTATCAGTTTTATCAGACGAAATGAAGAAAATTACTAGCTTTTTCAAGCCAATCGAAGGTGAGTAGTTGTTTTAAGTTGATAAAAGTTTTATATTTTGTCTTTCTCCTTTCGAATCAATGAAATATTCGATGGCAAGAAGAATTACATTACTTGAACAGTGAACGGCCATAGTTAGAAATTTTTCAGATCACTTCAGTGTAGTATTTTCTATACTAAAATTGTAATCGCGTCTTTTCTTGCATTGAATCTGAACTGACCGTGTATGGTGGTCGTTTATTAGAGTTAGCTGGGACTTCGTCAAAGTCTGTAAGCTCTGCAGAAAAGACGGCAACTACTTGCAGTGAAAATGTTGAGTTTGAGTTTGACCAGTAAACATTTCAATATATTGTTAAAAGTTTCATTTTTTGGAAGTGCGAGTTGTTTCTGACTAATATTCGTTAAATGTAATTGGATTTTTGGGGATGGGTTATATATTTATTCTATTTATAATATTCTACTTATTGTCAGCAATCCTGTAATTTAGCATACACATTTGCTGGACGGAATGAAAATCGTATGAAGAATTTCGGTATCTTCACTAATGCCGACCTATAGAGCGGTTTTCACTTGACTGTCGTAAAACCAAAACCAAAGTAAATACACTAGCCAACCAAAGGGCGTAGTAAAACCAAAACCAAACCAATTCCTCAATTACTTTCGACAGTCAAGTGAAAACCGCTCTAAAGAGCAACAAATACTGGATAAAGTATGCAAAGTCACGCGACAGAAACAAATCAAAATACTATGATTTTATTCCTTTTTTCGATTTTCGATATGAAAAAATCATTTTCAATTGTCAGCCCTCCCACTTTTCACCTTGCTCCGCGGTCCCTGAAGCTACCAAGAAGAACAAACCTAACATTCAGGTAAAATCATTTTTAATGCTTCCATTTGAAATATTCAGGGTTGTCACTAGAATTTCAAGTTCCCGTATAAATAACAATTATTCACCGAAGTGGAGGTGACTAGTCCTGGATATTTACCGAACTGCGAAGCAGTGAGGTAAATATCCACGACTAGCCACCGACACTGAGGTGAATAATTGTTTTAGTATATACTAAAACAGTGAGATAATTGAGCACAAAAACGACGATTTTTAACTCAAATACTGTTGCCAACGATTACAATTTTGGCGCGTAATGACCGGGCGGCCGCGGCCGTCGCTTTTTCTTGCCGGCAACTAAAACTTTTGAAGGCATTTGTTTAGCTCTTGCGGGGAAATTTGTTCAAAGGGAGTTGTGAATTCTTTTTGTATTTAAAATCATTCTATAAAAAAAGATTATTAAATTTAGTTTTAAGCTTATTTATGAACAACTCAACTAAATAAAGTAAGCAAGACTTAAGCTTCATTTGCATTTGTAAACAAAAAACTTTTTCACCGGTTTTATCGATAAATTCGTGTCAAAAAAAAAAGCTTTACCTGTTAAAACTTCCAATCCGAACTTCGTCACCTTCTTCGTGTATTTCGGAAACAGCTTGCTTGATTAGTTGTGAAATTTCTTTGTTTGTTTACGGCAGCAAACCGGGAAGGCATTTTGCTTGCAACTTACACGAGTTTGGCGTCGCTCGCTCCGAGGAACTGGCGGTGAATCAGTGAATAGTGCAGGATATTCACTGATTGAGTAGCCAATCAGAGCGCGCGGAAAACACTATCCACTGTTTTAGTATATACTAAATGCAATTAGTCGGTGGGGAACTAAACAGCCAGGGAGTTCTTTTAATTTTCCTACAGACCTACCAACCCCTAAAAGGAGAAAATCTGGAGACACATGGAAAAAAAAATCAGGAGATTCTACAAAGAAGTAGTGAGATTCTATTTTTCCTGATCAAGATTAAACGAACACTCTTTTCCATTGGGGTATACATGAACTGTTTCATTTTAAATATAACCCGGTTTTTAGTGGGGCTCCTGTTGTAACAAATTAGAGGCTGCCTTTGCTTTAACGACTTTAAGAAGCCAGAGGATAAGTCATCCCTTGGACGAAACTTACAGCAAAGAGTTGTTTCTTTCCGGATAAGCCAACTTTATGGCTGAAATGTTAGACAAAGTCCCATCAAGGCTTAAAGAGCAGGGTTGTTAAAAGTAGCCGGTTGCCGGCGAAAATCGCCACCTACTTGGTTAGTTTTGGCAACCTACTCTGCTTGGCATTTCTTCACGGATGGCATTTTTTATTAATAAAATATAACCATTCACCAACAAGATTAAAAGGTAAAGAGCATAGCTTAATCTCTGGATTTTCAGTAATTTTGGAAAGAAAATAGCCTGCAGAGTGCAGAAAACAGCATTTCAGAGAATCAAAATATAAAAATTTTCCAGGAGAGCAAGCCCGGCGGCCCACTCCCCCCGAGGGCCTTGCACCTTAGCTGCACTAGCTTACTTTCACAACTCAGACACATATCACTAGGGATATGTGTTTCTCAGGTAGGGGAACACATATCACTAGGATATGTGTTTCCCTGGTAGGGGAACACATATCACTAGGATATGTGTTTCCCTGGTAGGGGAACACATATAACTAGGATATGTGTTTCCCTGGTAGGGGAACACATACCACTAGGATATGTGTTTCCCTGGTAGGGGAACACACATCACTAGGATATGTGTTTCCCAGGTTGGGGAACACATATAACTAGGGATATGTGTTCCCCTAGTAGGGGAACATACATCACTACGGATATATGTTTCCCAGGTAGGGGAACACATATCACTAGGGATATGTGTTTCCCAGGTAGGGGAACACATATCACTAGGGATATGTGTTTCCCTTGTAGGGGAACACATATCACTAGAAATATGTGTTTCCCAAGTATGGAAACACATACCACTAGGGATATGTGTTTCCCTGGTAGGGGAACACACATCACTAGGGATATGTGTTTTCCATGTAGCGGAACACATATCACTAGGGATATGTGTTTCCCAGGTAGGGGAACACACATCACTAGGGATATGTGTTTCCCAGGTAGGGGAACACATATCACTAGGGATATGTGTTTCCCAGGTAGGGGAACACATGTCACTAGGGATATGTGTTTCCCAGGTAGGGGAACACATATCTCTAGGGATATGTGTTTTCCAGGTAGGGGAACACATATCACTAGGGATATGTGTTTCCCAGGTAGGGGAACACATATCTCTAGGGATATGTGTTTTCCAGGAAGGGGAGCACATATCACTAGGGATATGTGTTTCCCAGGTGGGGGAACACGTATTACTAGGGATATGTGTTTTCCAGTAGGGGAACACGTATCACTAGGGATATGTGTTTCCCAGGTGGGGGAGCACATATCACTAGGGATATGTGTTTCCTAGGTGGGGGAACACATATCGCTAGGGATATGTGTTTTCCAGTAGGGGAACACATATCACTAGGGATATGTGTTCTTTAGGTAGGGAACACATATCACTAGGGATATGTGTTTCCCAGGTAGGGGAGCACATATCACTAGGGATATGTGTCTCCCAGGTAGGGAGACTCATATCACTAGGGATATGTGTTTTGCAGGTAGGAGAACACATATCACTACGGATATGTGTCTTCCTACCTGGGAAACACATATCCCTAGTGATATGTGTTCCCCTACCAGGGAAACACATATCCCTAGTGATATGTTTCTCCCTACCTGGGAAACACATATCTCTAGTGATATGTGTTCGCTCTACCCGGGAAACACATTTCGCTAGTGATATGTGATCCCCTACTAGTATACTAAATTTTTTCTCACAAATACTTTAATTGTAAATTTTTCTTTGGTAAACATTTTAACTGATGTGACCCGTTATTTGAGCAGCTAATTGATTACCTATGTTAATTGGCGTGATGAAGAATTGAGACCTTATGGCGATTGAGTTTCGTTTAGTGCTGATGATATTGGGTCAAGCATTTAACAGAAATTATCGGAAAAAGTCAGTATCTGATTGATCGGCATGGATGTGACCCAATGCCAATATTTGGACATGTTTCCTCTATGCTGGTAATATTGTTCTAGATGCTCCCTGTATCCAAAATGCTAGGAATAAGCGAAAAAGCAACAAAATCACTCAATTCATTCAGTTTCTTGGTTGATCAACCAGGGTTTGAGTCAAGTATTTCGTCTTGTTCAAATGTCAAATTCAAAGTAAGGATAGACTAACAATTTAAAGAAAGAGCGTTTTGGATTTCTAGACAACCTAGACATATAAAATTACTGTTACCAAAAGCATATTAGTTTTGTTGAGCTTGCTACAGTTATAAGAATAAACGCCTCCTGTCAGTTTCTATTGAAAGCCTCTGCTTGGACCAGCCCCACGCATTTATTAGGTCATTTACCGTATATTTAACAATTACTCCTTGAGCGTGAATGGGCTCTGAATCAATAGCCCATGAGGGCGGAGGCCAAATGGGCTATTGACTCAGACACCATGAGGGCGAGAGGAATTTATTGTTTAGTAAAATCCAACTAGTTGGTCAAAAATATCAAGAATAAAAAATTTTTAGCTAGTTAAAGTTAGACTTTAATCCTTTTTTGCCGCCAAAAAGCTGGTGCTTTTTGCTGCTAGTGGGCTATAACATATAGCCTAGTAGTAGCTCAACCAATCAGAACGCAGCATTGATAATAGACCACTAGTTGGATTTTACTAAAAATAAATAACTGTTTAACATCCCCATCACTTTGAATCCAGAGTACCCTGTTCACTTTGGGTGTTGGTAATGTCGTTGGTAACAGTAACTTCCGGACCTCCTCTAGAGCTGACTCTCTTTCTTTGACACCTAATCACTGATTTATTGAATCTTCACGTTCAGGTTATGCAGATAAAGGTATCAGTGATAACAGTATGATTTAAAATTTCTAAGTGATCTTCTTTCATTTTGCAGATAGGGGACATTGTTTATGCCCGATTAAGTGTTGCAAACAAAGACATGGAGCCGGAGTTGGACTGTACGGATGGCAGTGGAAAAAGCATGGGGCTAGGACCATTAAATGGTGGATTTATGATCACATGCTCCCTTGGCCTTTCAAGAAAGTAAGTGCACTTCATAACTGCTTGGAAATTTTAAATAGCTCCTTCTAGGGGTATAGCCTGCGCCAAAGACAGAACTAAATTTCAGGTCCTGATAACTCAAACGTCGGATAGCACTATCCACCCGGTCTCAGTTGTTTAAAAGCTAAATTTTTAGTGCTATCCACTGGATAAATTACTATCCAGTGGATAGCATAATAAGGATGCTAATTATTGATTTTTGTAATAATATTTCCGCTGGATAGTGATTTATCCGGTGGATAGCACTATCCAGCTTTTGAACAACTGGGGCCAGACAAATAATATTGCTATGCAGTGGATATATTAAGTATTTCAAAATCCAATGGTACTATCCACTGGATATAGTATTTTATCCCATGGATAGCACTACTCATCTTTTAAACAACTGAGGCCTGGTTACTGTCAGTCCGAAAAACAGCACTAAAATCCTTTTTTCTGGCCCCTCACTTGTATACCAGGATTTTAGTACACACCATGATTGGCCTGTTAAAAATGTCATTGTTGACTTGCCAGTCAGGTTGAAGGGAAGTTCAAAACACATTTCTGGTAATTAGCTGAGACTGTATGGGGCTCACGCAGGCTACTAGGGGGCATACTAAATTTCTTCTTGAGCCGTGGGTCCTTCTCCTGACAACACCCCTGCTTAATCCAAAAAGGTTATGAAAAGAGAGAAAATGATCACCAGTGATAAAAAAAGTGATATTGATGTTTGGTATTGATTTTCATTTGTCATATTCCCCTTTTCAGACTCCTCAGTAAAGAATTTGTTCTTTTGAAATACGTTGGAAAGTACTTTCCATTTGAATGTACAGTGGGACAGACACTGAAATTTCTCACACATTCGCCTAATCGTCAAGATGGCGTCGAAAACCGTGACAAGGTCTATTTCATACTGGCTAAGCGAAAGCAGAATGTTAAAAATACATGTACAGTATCTCAAATCAAGAATCTTCGATAAAGTGCATCTGAAAGTTTGTTTCATTCGATAAAAACCCGTTACTGAGAGGCTGGAAGTTGTTAGAGTTCAAATGGGGAAAAACTGGGTTTGGCGAACCAAACAACAAAGGTCAACAAATGATATGGACACCACCCAAGGTACTACTTTTTTAGTTTATTTTTTTAACAGTGTTTATGTTCATTAAAGAGCTTGCATTCATTATAAACTAGTCCTGCTGTTAGTCCTTTTATGCGCCCTTACCAACTGGTCGACAAAATGCTTTAAATTTATTGAAAATTGTTAAATTGACACAAAATGTTCGTACAAAAAGTAATATAGTTAAAACAAACAACTGAAGAGCACTCACCTCTTCATAAAATACGCTATTTAACCGGCAAAGAAAGTAGTCAAAGTTTCCTCGTACGAACTTTTCAGGCAAATTTATCATTATTGAACTCAGAGCGAGGAACCATTTGAGGTACGTCATTACCTGAGTAAAACCTTGCAACTCTTTACAAAGAGTACAGGATCGGCCTCTGAATGGTTCCTTTCTCCCATCTGTCTCTCACTTGTCGGTCTATTCCCCACCGTAGGGCACACAAAAAAGGCCGTAATTCCCACCCCTTGACTTTTCGAGCGCAAATATGCTGTTTCGTTTAACAATTTATGTAAAAAATATAGAGAACCTGACTTACATTGCATCAACAAAAAAACCGGGACACTCACACTTAAAAACAAACAAACAAACAAACAAACAAACAACCGGCGATATTGTTTCACGCGGCCAGAAATACTTCGCACACACACAGATACAGACAAAACAAAACAATGAAAAGTTAGTTTTAATTTGCCCACCTTCACCATACTCCCAGCCCTCGGGCCCGAAGCTCTGGACTTTTCCTGCAGGCTACCTCGAGGACGGATAGTAGGAGATAAAAAAGAACAAGGTTTTTCGTGTTTTGGTCTTTTGGGTAACCCATTTGATAGCCAATTGTGTGTGTGGGACAATTATTTTGTAGCTAGTATACTGCGTAGAGAGCAAAGTATTCAATACGATATCGTCTCATTAATTGAGACCTTATGGCGATTGAGTTTCGTTTAGTGCTGATGATATTGGGTCAAGCATTTAACAGAAATTATCGGAAAAAGTCAGTATCTGATTGATCGGCATGGATGTGACCCAATGCCAATATTTGGACATGTTTCCTCTATGCTGGTAATATTGTTCTAGATGCTCCCTGTATCCAAAATGCTAGGAATAAGCGAAAAAGCAACAAAATCACTCAATTCATTCAGTTTCTTGGTTGATCAACCAGGGTTTGAGTCAAGTATTTCGTCTTGTTCAAATGTCAAATTCAAAGTAAGGATAGACTAACAATTTAAAGAAAGAGCGTTTTGGATTTCTAGACAACCTAGACATATAAAATTACTGTTACCAAAAGCATATTAGTTTTGTTGAGCTTGCTACAGTTATAAGAATAAACGCCTCCTGTCAGTTTCTATTGAAAGCCTCTGCTTGGACCAGCCCCACGCATTTATTAGGTCATTTACCGTATATTTAACAATTACTCCTTGAGCGTGAATGGGCTCTGAATCAATAGCCCATGAGGGCGGAGGCCAAATGGGCTATTGACTCAGACACCATGAGGGCGAGAGGAATTTATTGTTTAGTAAAATCCAACTAGTTGGTCAAAAATATCAAGAATAAAAAATTTTTAGCTAGTTAAAGTTAGACTTTAATCCTTTTTTGCCGCCAAAAAGCTGGTGCTTTTTGCTGCTAGTGGGCTATAACATATAGCCTAGTAGTAGCTCAACCAATCAGAACGCAGCATTGATAATAGACCACTAGTTGGATTTTACTAAAAATAAATAACTGTTTAACATCCCCATCACTTTGAATCCAGAGTACCCTGTTCACTTTGGGTGTTGGTAATGTCGTTGGTAACAGTAACTTCCGGACCTCCTCTAGAGCTGACTCTCTTTCTTTGACACCTAATCACTGATTTATTGAATCTTCACGTTCAGGTTATGCAGATAAAGGTATCAGTGATAACAGTATGATTTAAAATTTCTAAGTGATCTTCTTTCATTTTGCAGATAGGGGACATTGTTTATGCCCGATTAAGTGTTGCAAACAAAGACATGGAGCCGGAGTTGGACTGTACGGATGGCAGTGGAAAAAGCATGGGGCTAGGACCATTATAAAAAAGACAAGAAATAGCCTGCGAACGGCAGACGTTTCTCCTTGCTCATCGCCGCTGAGGGACGTTTATATAGAAAAACATAAAAACCCATAAAACGGCCATAAATCGGCCCGTGGACCACACAGGAGAGACGTAACACATTTTAAGTAAGGTAAACTGTTTTTAATTGAAATCCTTTCATTTTCGTAGGTTACAGAAACGATAGGTTTTTTTCCCATCCAAATCCTTATATTCATAATGTTACGCAACAGTGCCGATGCTCGCCGAAGCTCATATTTTGAGCTTGGGTTACCTGTGGTTTTATAGGTTGGTTTTGGCCAATTTTTTGTTTTCTCTGTGAGACATCAACTTGACACTTGGACTCTTGCCCCCCAGAAGACACGTGGTATGGCGTGATTCTGTGAGTGTTGAGAGTTCTAGCTCAGGGCTTAAATCAGAGTGCGCGGATATTTTTCACAAGAGTTTTCTCTGGTTGTTACGCCATACTGACGAGCCCCAAAGAGGGCGAAACAGCTGTCTATGGCTACAATCCCGCTCTGTTTTGAGTTTTTTGAGTTCTTTCTATTCGAATGAAAAGTGTTGAATAGACATAATTTCGTCCATTGCCGAATCTCCCTAAATCTGCAATGAAAAGATTTCCAGGTTAAGCCCTGGATCAACTCAATTTGTTTTGGCAATGAGTCTAAGCAATGCCTGTTCTTTAAAGTGTCCAGGAGCGCAAACTAACTCCTATTTTGATAAATCGCGAAAATTGCCAGCTTTTTCGTTAGGTATCAGGCCCGTCTTTTATACTTTTTTCGGTAGACCAGTGTTCGTATGACAAAAGTTTAGCCCTGTCTTCTTAGCACTTTGTATCCGTAGTTTTTGTTGTAGTGGTACTTTTCAAGGTACAGTTTAGTTTCGCTGTCTTACTAGCCATTTTTGTTTCGTGCATTTATTAGTTTTTAGTTTTTTCCTCCTCTGTTTTTCTTGGGAAACTTCATTTCGAAACGTCGGGGCAAATTTTCACCGTTTATTTTCACCGTCATTTACCCATTTTTCGATTGCGCATTTTAAGCATTGCTGAGAAATTTTTTCCTTTTTCTCCTGCTTTCCACCCTTTTAGATCTCCCATCACACGCCCTTTCCTCTCCCATCTCCCAAACCCCTCCGAGTGGTTCCACCCCTTATTCTCCGCAGCCCCCGCCCCCTGTCCACCTCCAACAAATTCTTTGTCCATTTTCGCCCCGCTTGTACCGTAAATCCTTTGTTATTCCATTCGTGCTTAGAAGTTTTATTTTAAAGTTCTCTTAACGTTCCTCTAAGTTCGTTAAATATCATTATTAAGCGACTACGTAACTGGCCCAATGCGCTTGACCGGAAAATCTTTACCGCGCCTAACCGGTTAGTTATTTCCACCTCTGTTTCAGCAAAGATTTGAGTCGAGAACAGAGAAAGCCAGTTGTTCCATTGTTAATATTAAGTAACTGAGGCTTGCCTAATTATAACTTGTGGGAAGTGAATGAATCTGGAACCAGCTTCAAATTGATAACCCATGGAGTTTAACTCCATTTATTAAAACATAATACAACAACTGTTGCTAAAGGTACTAAGGTCAATTGTCAGGAATCTTCCGATTGCTTCTAACACAAGAGATTTTCCCGATAATATTCACGTTAAAACGACCAACAGACTCGAATCACTTCACAATTAATTTTAATGTTAACGCTATAAGGATGATTACAATCGCCAGATCTCCTTGATTCGCACATACATCCCGTCATTACAGCTTATCACTAAGCAACTAGATCAAAGCAATCGAGTTCACTTTCACAGCGTGACATGTCACGCGGTCCATTTTTCCAACACAATGACTCTGATTTAACTAAACTTATGAAGCGTGGGCTGTGATAAAAGGCTATGAATATACGTGTAAAAAGAAAGTATTAAAAAACATCTGGATTTGTATGGACTGGGCCTCAGATAAGCAAAACAATAATTTTGCACGTGTAGCGCACTTTTTGATGCATTTCTTTGTCGTCACTGCACGACCACGTCCTTATGCGGCGTTTTATGGAGGACGTAAACACACGACGAAGAATGTTTCTTTCTCTTTCTTAACTGGATAATCAACTTCGCGAAAATTCACCCACATTTAACATATTAAGGGAGATGAAACAAAAAGCGAAATCGTCTGAAATTTACAGTTGTTTGAAACCCGCGCTAGCTCTAGCCTCTGGAAAAAAAAGTTCCAAGAAAAACCTTGAAAAAGAATGTAAAGAGCCTTAAAACCTCGAGCTTGGTAATTTAGGATACAATTAAGAAAAAAAATTCAAGTTGTATGTTAAGAAGGATACTTAACCCGATAACTGTCCTCTAAAAAAACATAAAAAAAAGTTTGTCTTAATTTCAAATCTTGAGCCCGCGTAGAGAAAATAAATGGTTTTAAAATGATGAATCTGTGGGTGACAACTTTCATTTCAGCCCAAAAGTTTTCAACGTTCTGAATGACGAACATTTTAGCAACCAAATATCAAACTATGGTATTGCATGAACAACCATTATATATCGTCGGTGAAAGACCTCGGTAAGACATTACAACGTCAGTCTTTTACGAAAAATTCGCTGTGCTCTAAAATAAACTTCGGTGCAATCCAACATGGCGGTTGATCTTCTCATAACGTGAGATCAGGCCCAATTTTAGCGGTTCTCATACATTCTCTCTAACGGCTACCGCTAAAATTGGGCCTGATACATGTTTGTGCTCGTTACGGCCAGATTTTGGCCGTAACGCTGATTGGCTGGTAGAACAATGCTACAAGATCTGATCGGCTGTTGGAAACGCCGGAAGTTGAAAGCGCTTATTCCTCGCGTGGTTGTTTTCGTGAATGATCCGCCGTCGGCGGAGAGAAGGATCGATTTTGCTGTCTTTTATTGTTTTATATCTTCTCAGGATTTTCTTTATTTACGGAACTAATGTGAGTGTATCGCGGAGTTGAATCTCTCCGCAAGTTGTTGACCGCTAACAAAGTGCCTTTTGATTTAAAGATAAAAGCTATTTTTCAAGTCAGCCAGCCTGCATTTTTCTCACGCATGAAAAATTTGTATACTAGAAAAACAAGCCACGGAAGTATAATTTTGGTTGGCTGATTCGACAAATGTCAATCAGTCAAAAAAGTGGCCGGAAGACGTTTCGTAGAAGGTTTGTATCAGGCTCTGTTTTCGTTTCGCCTTACCCGCCGGAATGTTATTACAGAGCGAAACGAAAATTGAGCCTGATCTCAGGTTAATCTTCTCATATAGTGGCTAACTTTTAAGGCTCGTCATTCAGTTAAAACCTTAATCGCTTTATATTTCTTTGATCTCATCCGCTGATTGTTGGAAATCCTACTCATTCCCGCTTTTTTTCCGTGAAAGATTAATCTATAAATAGCCTAGTAAAAATCTAAACACACTATAAGAGAGGCTTACATATCTGGATGATGGGCTCCTAATTAGATCTGGATGGCCTTACTGTTACACATTTTTTGTTATGATTAAAGCTCCTCTTTTGTTAGTTTTAATTCTTTTAGTATTTTCTTGGCTTATTTTCTAAGTCCATTACATGCATTTAGCTGTTTATACTTGTTCCGTCTTAAACTGTCCGATTATTGGGGATGCTCTTTCTTCTGCATATTAATCAGCACTAGCTTCAGGTGGCACGTTGTAATACGGATGATATTCATTGTGTTTGTTTACATTCAAATATGGTGCATCCCTTTCCATTATCACCTCCATTTTTTCGATCAAACGGTAGAAACTGGGACGAATGTAAGGGTCTTCGTTCCAACAGTCAGTAATCAGCTCATATCTGTTATGAATGGAGAAAAAAAAACCATTCAATGCTTAGTAGAGCTCCAGTCAATTATTAGAGAGTGTCAATAGATCTCTTTATAGCTTGTATGTTTTGGTTTCCCAAAAGAGGTCCCAGGGGAATTTGACCGTTAGACATGACCTGTATTGGCAAAACAAAACATACAAGCGAAAGAGGTCTATTGGTATAAAAGTAAAATTTTTGGTAGAAGAAGCTTTTTAGCTTCATGAGTTTACGGGGAGGCTCCACCCTGAGGTCCAACCCTTTTTATACAGCATTTTTGACAGAACACATACCCCTTTCGTATACATTCCTTTCCTACCTACCTTGAAAAATGGTACGACTACTTCGCTTTTTAAGCCATTAAGCCCTTAACATTAAGCATACAATAAAGTACATCTGTTTAAAATATCTTTCAGTGTAAATTACCGAAGTTACAAAATTTCCTACCATTTCAAACATTTTAGCTCGTGAAATTCCTACCTTTCCATGTACATGTGGCCTAAAAAGATACTCCTTTTGGGTGAAGCTTCCACGTAAAGCCCATTAAAATGGGCTCTTGGAACGTTTTGGTTATCACGTGATTCCCCATTCCTTCATCCAGCCATTATTATGTAAAGCTCCGCCCCGAGGTCCAACCCCTTATCCTTTTGAGTGACATTTTTGACAGAAACGAACTTTAACTTTATCCCCTTTAATTGCTGAAAAATGCACTTCCTTTGAAAAAAGGAATAACAAACTAGAAACTTTTCTCGACTTTTTCTCAGCCAAGAAATCTTTTCTGGTCGAAAAAGTCGAGAAAATTTTCTAGTTTGTTATTTTGCATTTTACATTTTACAGACCGAAATGACAGATTTCCCTACCCTTTCATATACTTCGACTAGCAAACTTCCTATACCAGAAGACTGAGAAAGGTCCCCCTTTTGGGGGGTGCCTTGCCAGTACGGGGAATACTCGCTCCGGCCACAGGAAAAAGATTAACCTAATCACTGCTAATGATGCAGTTATTGACCGTAAAGCTAATGGAGGATTTTCTTGTTCAAAGAGTGAGGATCCCAACAAACGCTTTCCCTTGCCGTTCGTCTGGTCAGTATTTAATATGATCAAAGAAGGCGTTAAAATATTTGACGAATTCGTATGCTGCACCGTTCGGTGTGAAATGTAACTGAGCAGGCGCACAGAAGAAATCGAATCTGTTTGTTAATAGATTCTGGTGAGATTAGTTCTTTGCATGTGCAGTAGCCTCGTGTACAGTCCGGAAAGGTACGCTATTGGTCATGGCTCGTCAGCTATGTTGAGACTCAACCAGTCGCACGGGTATGGTACGCCTCCTGATGATTGCGAGAAAGAAAACAAATGATTACATATCGGCAACTGAATACACGCAATTTTCCATTGGATAGATTTCTATTAAAGGTGCCTTAGTCGATTGTCGTTTCTCCTCATATAAACTCCATAAGGGCATTTTGCAAAAATTGTTGATTGAATAGAGGTGTGATATATAGCCAATGTGATTATATAACAATAAGGCTTCTCGTTTCCAGTGATCAAATGCTCGCAAATTTAATATGTATTGTCACATACGGTTATCATACGGTTATCATCTAGGAGATGTCTCACAGCACTTAATCAATTAAAACAAAGGCCAGATCAAACAAGAAAATTCAAACTTGCCGCAAACGAAATATTATGAAACACTGTTTTCGCCCTTGCTGGTAGCAGTAACCTCGATAACAATCGTAACAGTTAAGCAACATCCCACCATGGCAAAAGGGGGAAGGTGGGTTAAGGCACGGTCCCCTTAATTCCCTTGGAAAGCTCAAAACTTTGCAGTGTAAAACCATTATCCTGAGGGTCGTGCATGAGTTTTCAACATTTTGACATCATTTCTACGGTCGATAAGAGTCATAGACCATGAAAAATGTTTTTTTGATTTGTCAGTTAACCTCAAATTTAACATGACAACAATAAACTGCAAAATTACCGTCCACTCACCCAAGGTGGCTATTTCCCAAAGAACAACACCAAAAGACCAACTATGAAAAAAAAACAAACAAACAAAGAGATTATAAATATGTACAGATTCACGGCATTTAGATTGTTTATTTCTCTGTTTATTTCTTAACTCCTTTTATTTGTGGTGGACGAACCCAAAAATGCGTGTACTTTTGAGTTTTGGATGTAATTGAAAAATTAAATTGAAAACTGTCTCAACCAGAGGAGACTGTTCACTGCATGTAAATCACTGCTTAACCTATCGAAGTGTGCCAGTCTTCCTCTACATTCCGATCTTAATCAATTAATGACTAACGATTTTGACAAGTTCTTCCGTGACAAAATTAACTTCATTCGGCTTGAGATTGCACGTCAAGGTAGCACTTCCGATGTTAGCGAATCCCACTTTGCACTTGATGGCCTCTCTTCTTCTGAATTTCGTCTTCTTTCTGAAACCGAGGTTCATGAACTAATCAAAGCATCTACAAAGACGACTTGTTCTCTGGCCCCCATTCCTACTAAGCTTTTTACTGAGCGTCTTGATGTATTACCTCCTCCAATTACAAAATTATTAACCTTTCGCTGGAATCAGGCTATTTTCCTCTCATCTGAAAGCGCGCTTTGTTAAACCACTGCTAAAGAAGGAGGGTGTCGACCTCATCTTTAAGAACTATAGACCTGTGAGTAACCTCGCATATGCCTCAAAACTTTGTGGAGACTGCGGTCGCCAAGCAACTTCAACATTATTTATTCAACAATGATCTCTTCCCTGTTCTGCAATCAGCTTATCGTCCCAAACACAGCATAGAAACAACACTTCTCAAAGTCACTAACGACATCCTCCTTAACATAAACGATCAACGTGTCACTCTGCTTCTTCTCCTCGACTTAAGTGCGGCTTTTGACACTGCCGATCACAACACTTCACTGCATCGACTTCAGTTCACATTTGGTATAAATGGAAAAGTCCTCTCCTGGTTTTCGTCTTACCTGTCTGAAAGGTCTCAGCAAATAGCCATCAATGAGAAACTGTCTGCAGAATTCAGGTTACAATGTGGTGTCCCTCAAGGTTCCTGTTTGGGCCCCTTATTATTTACTCTGTGTTAGAGCAATCTCTTCGAGATCATCAAACATCATTTTCCTACGGTTTATTGTTATGCTGACGACACGCAGGTATACATCTCATTCTGCCCAAACGACAGGCTCGATCAACTTAATGCTGAAGAGTTACTGGAAAGTTGCATTACTAATACTCGTTCTGGGATGTCGCATGACAATCTTAAATGACGAAAAAACTGAACTTCTTATAATAGGTACACCACAACAGCTTCAGAAGGTAGTTATCACTCATATTCGCGAGGGTAACACCAGCATTCACCCTGTGCCTGTCGCTAGGAACCTTGACTAGGGGTTAGATGCCAGTCTCTCTATGACGGAACATATTTCGAAAATTTGCAGCTCATCATTCTACTATTTGAATAACATACGTCGGATCCGGAAGTATCTCTCCAACAAGTCAGCAGAGTCACTTATTCATGCTTTGATATCAGTTTGTCTTGACTAAAGTAGCAGTTTATTGTATGGTCTGCCAAACTGCTCATTGATCAAATTACAACTTGTGCAGAATGCCTATGCTAGACTGATATTTACTGAGGGTAGATTGTCACATAACACCGCTCCTTATTAAGTTGCATTGGTTACCGATTCACTCTAGAATTGTATTCAAGATTCTTCTGTTAACTTTCAAGATCTTGCATGGCACAGCTCTCACTTACTTGGAGTTACTGATATCTCTGAAGCCTCAGTCATGCTATAACCTGAGACGTTCTAGTGACACCCTCTTGCTTAAGCAACCCTCATTTATATCTAAATCGACACTTGGTGATAGGTCGTTTACTTGAGCTGCACCAAAACTCTGGAATGCATTGCCATTTGAAGTCAGAGACTCCAAGTCGTTGGACATTTTTAAATCAAAGCTAAAGACGCACCTTTTTTGTTTAGCATTTTTATCATAACCTGCTGCGCAATATCATATTAGCATTAGTATTGTTAGGCAGTATTAGTATTAGTATTAGTAGTAGCATTAGTTTGTTTTATTATCTTATTATTATTATTATTATTATTATTATTATTATTATTATTATTATTATTATTATTATAGTAGTATTAGTTATTGTATCCAGTTTCCCACTGTATGGTTTTATTGTGAAGCGCATTTGAACATTGAATGGAATTTGCGCTATACAAATTCATTCATTCATTCATTCATTCATTCATTCTTCTTCTTCTTCTTCTTCTTCTTCTTCTTCTTCTTCTTCTTCTTCTTCTTCTTATTATTATTATTATTATTATTATTATTATTATTATTATTATTATTATTATTATTATTAATTGGAGAATTGTTAAGGACAGGAAGAATCCATTTTTAGCCATATTTAGACAGGGATGCCTACAATTCTATGTTTCCATATTAGGGCAAACAATTTTCCGTTCTTCTGATTGGACGGCTAAAAACCAACCTTAGCATGGTTATAAACAAATAAGGAGAATTTTGGCGCTTCAGAGTTATATTCTTCTGTAATTTTTATGGCAACTACAATTGTGAGAAGTGACTCAGTAGAAACGTTTCAATAGTTCATTTGTCAAGGGAGCGGGAAAACTCATCACTCACACATCACTTTTGGTCGTGTAAACGCCTTGATAAAGTGATTCTGGGGCCATCCACTTTACAGGAAGTTTTTTGGACTTCGTTGAGCTGCTCACATCTTCATAGATTTGTCTCATCAACCCAAAGTCTGACACTTTGATCTGGTTGTCATGGCCAACAAGGACATTACGTGCAGCAAGGTCTCTGTGAACAAGGTTGTTTTCTGCGAGATGATTCTAGTAACAAATAAGCAATGAAACAACGATTAAAATTATCTCAAAACGTAATAACGGGGGTACGCCGTACACTAAGTAGTTAGGTATAGCTGAAAAATCCAAATGAAAAGTAAATATCGGCACCGATCTGATCCAGATATTTACGTTCAGACGCATAACGAAACGAATTCAGCCAAAACTGGGTCGATCGAAAAGAACACTTAGTTTCACTTTTTCCATATAAGCCATCTTAATGTACTCATATCTAGAAAAACAGCCAATATATTTATCTCGTCTATTTCATGTTTATAAAACATTGACTTTTGAATTCTTCTTTACAAGTTATACTTAGAACCAGAATCCAAGCAACATTCGACCTAGAAAACAAAGATAATTACCATTCCTTTAACTATTTGCCAGGCAAGTGAAAACAGTTGTTTGGTAGAAAAGTTCTCCTCTACGTCACAAGGATCCTCGCCTGACTCCTCTAGGTTTTCAATTGAAAGTGGCATTGCAGAAGCTTGATTTTTTCCTAGTGATGCCGATGGCCTGGTCAGAAGTTCTTTGTCATTTACTTTGAATTCCTCATCCTAATTAAATTGATGAAAAAAAATATCAAATTTTTGGTTTAGCTTGAAACAGCATAGCTTTCAAGTAATTACTTTCCTTGTTAGTAAATAAGTAACTAACGGATAAAAAGATAAAAATAACATAATTTGCTTATACAAGTATTATCTATTGAAAGTAACTTTAAATTGACCAGTTTAGAGCTAGATAAAATTTGCTTTGGGTCCAGGGTACTGTTTTCAAGCCTAGGATGAAAATCCACGCCCACAGTTTGATGTTTACCCAGAAAGCCTCGGCCACCTGATGATACACGTGGTACTGATTAAAAACAACACACCATTTTCCTAGACGATTCCTTATATCAGCCATCGTTCTGGACGTCATAAGCCCGCAACTGAAAGTAGCTCAAGAGAATGGAAACAAGACGCTGAAACGCAAATCCAAGACAGCGCAGAAAAGGTACACCATCGACGAAACACATTAATGGCACAGGAACACCAAGATCACGTTGTGTCCTTCTAACGTGAAACGTAAGCAAAATAAGCGCCCTAGAGGCAAATTCTTCTTTATTAGTGAATAATTAATTATTATGGTGTTCTTGTTTTCGTCTTACATCTACTTCGGTGGAAGTCGATGGAATCACTTCAAGAACGGCATCTTTGTTGCTTTGTTGATGAGACACTGCAATGTCTTCTTGGTCTTGGTGTATAGAATGTTGATCCTCCCTAACTTCGTACTCATCAGCCAAACTTTGCTAAATGATTAAAGAAAATGGCGATGACATTTAAATGTAGAAAGAACTTGTTAAGTATTTCTTTTCTACAAAAAAACTTAGTTTCGTGGAAAGCCTACTTGATTCCCAAACCTCTCTCAGATTTTTCTAAACGTCTTTATATTTAACTAATTCTTTCATAAAGAGGCGCTTCTCGCTTCCCGGATCATTAAATCAAGAGACAACTTTTGCATATCACACTTGACTAGCGCAATCGATAAAAATCGATATCAGAAAATCAATTGTCAGCGCTATCGTTTTTAACTATTTTAACGATATTATTGATTGCCTCATTTTCTTCGTTTAACCATTACCATTCTTTTATATGATATATCGTGGAATCTTGTATTCTATCCTTTCAAGTATACCTCAAATTTCCACTCTGTTGTTGCTCTATGGAATGAATTTCGGTGAATTAAAGACTAAAGTTCAACAACAACCAGATGACCTACCGATGCCAGGACAAAAATCTAGGTAAAACGTACTTAGTCTTAATAAATAAATTTGAAAATTAACTCATGATTACGTTTTGTGGTATAAGAAACACTTATAAAAAGGCACAACCACAACGACAAACCAGTGAGGATCAGCCGGACCTTTACTAGGCCTGATCAATACCAAATTTAGTTTTGTAGAAAGTCTACTTGATTCCCAAACCTCTCTCTGATTTTTCTAAACGTCTTTATATTTAACTAATTCTTTCATACAGAGGCGCTTCTCGCTTCCCGGATCATAAAATCAAGAGACAACTTTTGCATATCACACTTGACTAGCGCAATCGATAAAAATCGATATCAGAAAATCAATTGTCAGCGCTATCGTTTTTAACTATTTTAACGATATTATCGATTGCTTGCCAGGTTCAAAACCCGATAATGCATTATTTTACAGCAAATTATATTAGCAACATGCAGATGTTTTCTGTTTTAAATGATGATTTCATCTCACATTTTTATCATGTTTTATGGTCATGCTACTTCTCTTTCCATTTAGTTCCAGAGTTGATCATCTTCTTTGTTAGTGTATATTTAATTATTATGGTGTTTTTGTTTTCGTCTTACGTCTACTTCGGTGGAAGTTGATGGAATCACTTCAAGAACGGCATCTTTGTTGCTTTGTTGCGGAGACACTGCAATGTCTTCTTGGTCTTGGTGTATAGAATGTTGATCCTCCTTAACTTCATACTCATCCGCCAAACTTTGCTAAATGATTAAAGAAAATGGCGATGACATTTACATGTAGAAAAATACATTGCGATAACGACCAAAAGTGACAGTGCGATAATTTTTATTTTTAGTTTTGGCAAATTATCTATTTCAGATCTTAGACCCTTTACTTTCTTCCATTTATATGTTTCCGGGTCGCCAAGATTCAGGTCTGTGCAATTTTTCATGCGCGAGAAATTTTTGAGAATTTTTTTACCTAAATTTATAGAGCTTTATATGGAGACGCATTGTTGGTGCCCATCCGGATGGTCACTAACATTGCTGCCGGAAACCAACAGAAACATGTGTCACGGAGTTGTGCTACTTAAGGGTGAATTCATCTCTTGAGGAACTCATTAACATTGACATTGATACAATGTTCATTCAGATAGCAAAATCCCCCCCAACAGAGTCACTTTTCCAGCCTTCATGGCAGCACTGTCGTCCGCTCATTGTCTGCATGCCTTATCCACGTTCAATATAATTAAATTTAAGAAAAAAAAAGACGTTGTTATGTATTTCTTTTCTACGAGACTGCCTTGAAAAGTCGACGACAGATCCTGTCGCACATCATCATTGCTTTCTTTTGATAACGATATATAAATTTAAGAAAAATAAATTCAATGAAATATTTAGGTATTTCCTTCATACAGGACGGCCTTGAAGAGTCGTCGCCAGGTCCTGTCGGACTTCATCATTAATGCTTTTTTCTGATAACGAAATTTCGTTCAACTGCTGCTCCCACTTTGTCCGATCTTTAGCAGGTTTACCTTCCTTTGTAAAAAAACAAAAAACAAAAACGAAAACCTTATTAAATTATTGGTCCAGTACTGGCCATTTTCTTCGTGTAACCATTATCATTCTTTAATATATAGAAGATATATAAAATGTAGAAGAAGATTGAGATTGCTTCAAGAAATTAAACGACATGCAAGCAGATATAAAAAAATTGCCGGGGTTTCCCATTTTTAAAAGATCAATCCATCCTGCACTTAGCTTTACATTCACGATAAATGGGTGTAATACAGGGAAAATGTTCATTTGACTCGTCTCAGTCTAGGAAATTAAAAATCTATGGCTCTGGCACTGCTCAACAAGCTCATGCTTGTTTAGAATGGACACCAATGGAGAAACTGATCACCTTCAACATGACTTGTTTGTGGGCATTTCATACAAATTCACTCTTGTATAGGTATTTGTTTTTTTATGCATGTACACGAATAACTCTGAACACTTGCCTAGGTGATAAGAAATTGGTACTTTTTACATGGATTCAGTGCTTTACGATGAATGCCCGCATATTCAATGATCATAAGTCATGATCACTTTAATAATTCTCATGAACTGCATCCTTAATGACATTGCTACTTGTAATTTTCTATTTCAGTGATTATGTTTGCACTTTACTGTTACAAACAATAGTTGTCAAGTCTGATCATGTACCAAAAAAGTGCAAACACTTTTATAGTTGTAGTTCACCTAACAATAAATTTTTTCTCCAATAATTTACCAGCATTTAGTTGTTGTTTTCACTGCAGCATTCATCTCCTACCATTGTCATCCACTCACTACTACTGACACATTTCACAAATAATTATTATATTTAAGGGTGAGCTTTTATTAAGCAAATGCAACTGCATATTAGTCATCAGTTATCCACTATCACCCCCATTTCCTTTTGACCATCATTACACATGTAGGAGGGTCAACTGGGGTGAACGTGGGATGGGACCTATGCAGCATTGGCTAACAACATCAACCCCATTTAAATCTCAGAAGATCCTTTTAAAGCCAGAGCACTGGGTTCAAATTTTTAAAAAGTACATCTCAGCTTCCAATATTAGACCCGCCCTCCCCAGTTACATGATTTACTTCATTTTTCTCCCGTCCTCCCACCCCTTATGGGCTTCCCACACCCCCGAGCTTCGCGAGGTTCTGCGATACACGTATTTCTAGTTCTTTATTTTGAATTATGATTATGTTACGTGCAAACCATTCTACGACAACCAGACATAAAACAAACAAGCAGTCTGGATAATAAACGTTTTAGGACAGAGCTAGTATGGAAAGTTAAACTACAGTTTATATACAAGCCTACATGATTTCTGGTCTCTCTCTGATCTTTCAGAACCTCTTTGTCAGCATAAGATCTCTCGGTAGCTTGAAGTTCTTTGATCTAAACATCAAGCAAGTAACAAAAAAGGTACTTTACGTCTGCATGGCTTCAAGCGATCCAAGAGTCAAAAGCTATTATCTCCATACTAGATTACGGCGCCTAATTCGAGGCACACCAGGTTTTATGGACTAAGGCCTGTTTCAAAGGTCGTGCTACTGCCGTGCTGAGCTGGCTCGACGGTAGCTCGACTGCAGCACGACATTAGCACGACTTGGTATCAGATGTCGAATTTAGTTTACACAATGACAGTCGAATGGAACGGCTGTTGCCAAAGACAAAACACAAAAATAAAGAAACGGTTTAGCAAACTTTTAAATATATTCTAATGTAATGATAATTCATGAATTGAGTTCGGCACGGCGGTAGCACGACGTTAGAAACCAAGTCGAGCTACTACTGTGCTAAAGTCGAATTTAATTCGATCAATTGAGTTCGGCACGGCAGTAGCACGACGCTTGAAACGGGCCTAAGATTCGTAAGGAGGATTTTAATACCATCTCTATGTTGTTACACCCAAGGATGAAATACCATTAAAACAAAAATAATAATGGTAATAAATATTAAATAATTATTATTGTTAGTATTATCATTAAAATGCTTTTTTAATTTTGAAGTAACTCCAGTTGCTTAAAAAAAGCTGTACAAAATCTTCAGATAGTACCAAAATATATTCGTAATGTTGTCTCCCTATACCACAGGCGACCCAAACTCACGTTGCGAGGGAAGGGTGTAATGTCATTTACATACCATAGGTGACGCGCCGGTGTCGCGTTAGAGGCGACCGTTGAAAATATCAGAGACTTTGTATGAGAAATATATTAATGAGATATGCGCACGCTAAATAAAGCTAAACCTTACTTTTTCTTAAATGAATTGAATAAAAAAGACTTACCTGCAATTTATTCCACCGCGTTTTGGTGTCTGTTTGTCGTTTTACTGTTTTTTTTTTTTTTTTGGCTTGATTGCGTAACCACTGTTACTACTTTCATAGAATGAAGTGAAGGCTGGTCACTTCGATCTGTCGGGGTCCTGGACCAGTCGCAACAAGAATGCCGTTTTTTTCGCCGAAATCCAAATCCGCTGCAAATTTTTTAGCTCCGGCCTATGAGGGAAACCTCTTCTTCCTCTCTGGGAGATCGGCTCGAAAAAAGATCCATAATTTCCCCATTAAATCGAGCCATTTGTGCCGGACTTCGAGGCACGTCTGGCTTTCGTCCAGTGCCTGTGACCACTGTCGCGCTTACCAACTAATTTGCATTATGACAATTGGCACTTACACGACGGGTGACAGGGCGCAAATGACACGTCAACGACTAGGCTCTTGCACTCTGAAAAAGCGAGTGCTTGCACCTGTCGTGTAAGTGCCAAATTTCATAATCCATGTAGCCGATTTTACTTGTGGGAACAGATCCACGATCCAGTCAGTGTTACGTGAATTGCTTTTACAGTCAAACCAGGTCAAGCGTACCCCCCAAGAATACATTAATGAATTTATTATTCAAAAGTTGAATCCGTTGCTAGTTGTAGATTTCAGATTGATCTCTGCATTCTTGCATGTGTAATGAGCCGTGAATTCACACGCGAGGCAGTTATGAAATTTCTACCTGCTCCATTTTCCTGAAATTGATGTAAATGTCTTCTAAGAAGCTTAATCCATTCAAAGATTTCCAATCTGACCAAATACAGAGAAGTTCTCGTAAAATATTCACTGCTCATTACGCATGCAGAAATGCCGCTTTGAATTTGACACCAGTTACGGGAACGACTAACGGATTCATTTTTCAAATAATCCATTCATTAATAGAATCATGGGGAGTACGCTTGACTTGGTTTGACTGTAATGGTAAACTTATGGGTTTTCGAATAAAAATTTTCAAGAAACAATATGTCCGTTTATTGTTTTCTGTTTGTTCATCCATAACATTAGTTGAAAACATGATCGCCGGCATCTAATTAAGTGTTATTAGACGCATCACTTCTGCGAAGATGTCAGCGAATTTTATGCAATTTTTACTTTCGAGTTCAGCAACTACTTAATTTTATTTGAAAATGTGTTACTAGTTATTCTAGATAGATAGTAAGTGATTTTTTAAAGGTTGTTTGGGCTAATGGTCACGCAAAAACCGTTTTTGAAGTAACAACTTTAAGAAATCGCTTCTCTTACGGTGCATGTCATTTGTAGTCGACTTTGTCTTGTTAGGAGGAACTAACTCAGTCCTGGTCATTTGAGGTCATTTAGGGATTAATACTGTATTCCGTTTTTCGTAAAATATTACCCTGTATTAAACACTTTTTGCGCCGCTTCATTTACATCGCGATACAAGTTTCGCGCGACAATCTCGCTTATCAGTAATTCCATATTAGGAAGTAAATTTTGATTGGTTCCCTAAAAAACCCGAGCTTTGCGACAGAGTTACACGCTTCGGGGTTATTATGCTTCTGATTTCTCATACAAAGTCTCTGATATTTTCAACGGTCGCCTGTAACGCGACACCTTCGCGTCACCTATGGTATGTAAATTGCATTACACCATTCCCTCGCAACGTGAGTTTGGGTCGCCTGTGCCTATACATGTTTCTTAATAATTTCGTTATAAACTAATTGTATAATTGTTCATCTCCTTACCCTTTTTCTTCTGCGGCGTAGCCACGTCAGCAGGTCACCACACGGAACGTATTCTACAACCAGGAACATTTTCTCCTGAAGCTTACAGCATCCA
Source organism: Porites evermanni (assembly GCA_942486025.1). Classification (NCBI taxonomy): domain Eukaryota; kingdom Metazoa; phylum Cnidaria; class Anthozoa; order Scleractinia; family Poritidae; genus Porites; species Porites evermanni. The sequence continues at coordinate 25,929 of CALNXI010001482.1, read as the reverse complement.
ACCATGGATACAACGTTCTTATGTGAACCCAACAGCTTCATCTGTTCAATCTCAAACGTGAACTCTGCTTTCTGTGCTTCAGATGGATTATCTTAAGATAATGAAATAAAATGACATTGATTCTATTATCGTTATTCTTCAGCATTATTCAGTGCAAAATATTTCATTTGAAAAACATATTCGTCCATTTTTACCGCTTCCCACTCATCCTCTAATGCACAAGGGTATTTAAAGATGTATTCTACCGAGTAATAGAATATCGAGAAATATTCACACAATTGTTATTATTTTTAGTCTACCACTGCATGCACCCTCCCAGCAGCCCCGGGAGGTACTCCTGGAAAATTCGGGTGGCGGTGTGATGTCACTATGTGGATTCCCTCACTACCTTAAATCGCTGTTCATAAAAGGCGAATGAAAACAAAAATAGGTAGATAGGTAGGTAGGTAGGTAGGTAGGTAGGTAGGTAGAAAAATAAATAAATAAATAAAAAACCAACAAGAAAATAGAATAAAATAAATACAGACCAGGTACAAGGCAGCCCAATCCTGTTTCACGTTTTATCTGTTTTTCCCAAATAGTGGAAATCTTTTCCCAATTTCACACATAAAGGGGTCAACAACCATGTCCTTCGGCCCCGCTCACACTTGTATGGCTTCTATAAGAGAGTACCCCCTGGGTCTAACCTTCAGCAGGGTGATGTCGTAGCTCAGTTTCATGATTTTTTTTCCCTTCTCCTCATTATCAAATGACTTGCGGTGTAAACTGGGCAACATGGGTCACAAAAAGGGGAGACAAAATAATCAAATGCATCCGATCCTTCAGAAATAGTTGCCATACATGTATTGACTAAAGGCTGCATTGTAAACATTTATTTTCATTATCGGCTTTAATTCAGGCTCTGTAGATCAATTTACTTTTTTTGGTTTTGGGGAAATGTAAATTCGTAAGAGATGCATTTGTTTAGAGCTAATAGGCTTAAACCTACTTTTTTGGAACTTAACAGCCTTTATTATTTTTTTCACACTTACACAGTGAATAAAGAAACCACAAATTACTTGTACTTCCAACAATCCCGATTTTAAAAATGCAATGTCTTTAGGTGGTGTTATTTGTTTTAATATCATGCGATCACGTCTTCGAAAAGAGTCGAGTTTTTTTTTTTCTGTTAAAATTGCGTTGAGATCTTAAAGTTCCCAAAGAGTTACTTAAATCCAAAAGGGTTCCTACAGTTATTTTTTTTGCAGTATGAAGAGGACTGAAAGGGAGTTAAGACTTTATGCCTTTGTCTATGAAGATAACAGTCAGTATTTCTTACCATGTAAAACTTTGACAGCCACCAGGTGTGGTGCTTTCGGCTTCCTGTTTGATACAGGCCATTTTGAAGTCTCAGTGACGAACGCCTCCATCTCGTCACTCTTTCTAAAGATTGCCTTGTAAACAACACCAAATTCTCCTCTCCCCAGCTCTTCATCAAACTCTATTTGCTCAGGCAGAATTTCCCACTTGTCAGGAGGAGTAATCTCGTCCAAGAGAAAATGGTCATTCTCTCTTGTCTTGTCTTGTAAATAAGATAACCTAGAAAAAGGGAAAAAAAAGATTGCCGGATTTTTATGCTGAGCACAATATCATAGTAACATATATAGAGGATATTACACGGTGGCGAGAAGATATGAATTTTATGTTCGAGTGGCAAGAACAATATCTCACGAGTGAGCGAAGCGAACGAGTAAGATATTGTTCTTGCCACGAGAACATAAAATTCATATCTTCTCGCCACCGTGTAATATTCTTTTTATTATATGGAGCAACCAATTCAACAAAAGCAAAAGGCGGGAATCGTGACGTCACTGAACGATACGACACTCACAAAGGTGACATACGAAAATACGCCACTCGGGTCCCGGATGAAGTGGCGTATGGCATCTACGAGTGGTTTAGTTCCCAGTAAAACACTCTCCTCCATATAATAAACTCGTATATCTGCAAACTTTACCAACAACAAAAATTATTGCACCTCAGGCTACTGGTGCATCGGAGGATAATGGCCGAAGCTGAGATGTTCTCCGCGTGAAAAAAAAAAGCTACATCAAAATAGCCGAGTGGGAACAAAAGAAACTGATTTTTTTTGTTAAAAGGACTATTCAGTCAAGGGCATCATTCTTCACAAGCAATGACTAAAAAAAAAGAATTCAGTTCAATTCTAATTCACTTTAGGCATAACTCTGTTCTCGTTTTCCGTATTTTCTAGTCCCGCGATCTTGTCTTGGAGCTAGAAAAGAAAGATGATTTTGAAGATAAACCGACTAGAAGCAGTGATATATTCCTTAACAGGAACTTTCAGATTGTGTTATTTGCCTGCTTGTCGTCATCATTAAAAGATAATTGAATGAATGGATGGATGGATTGATGGATAAATGAAAGAATGAATGAATGAATGCATGAATCATTCAGTCAATCAATCAATCAATCGATCAATCAATCAATCAATCAATCAATCAGAAACATTACCTTCTGCGATATACAACGACAAAAACCACGACAGCCGTAATCACAAAGGCTGCCACGGCAGGTATGATGACAAAAATCAGGTTAACTCCTCCTCCAGTATGTGGCTCGGGTTCTTTCCTAGCCGCCTGGTTCCCTCCACCTCCAGCTTGTTCTCCTAGTATTGGGCAATAATACTATAGTTATAGCCTATGCCAGGCTCTTAAATAGTAGCTAGGGACGTCGCCAAAATAAAACAAGACAAACGCAAATAAGACACGCATGATGGCGCCCTCTCTCTCCCCAGCCCCAATGCTTTTTCGCATCACTTTTTTACTGTACTACTGCACTACTATCCTGGAGCCTGGATCAGGGTACTTTAGTTAGGACCGTGCAACTGGTTAAGACATTGCCTTTTTTACAGTTAAGCTATTATACTAAAAACGACTTTCGTAAGACAGCAAACTATCACACCCTCCTCTAGCTTACACTTCCCGCATAGCCCACTCTTTTGAAAACCTTTCCTGATTATAAAAATTTAACAAAGTGGAGACGCTAGATTATTATAAATTTGCTGCATCCCGGACACGTACTGAAAAGAAAATCAGGTAAAAGATCTTTAACCGACTGATGCCAGCAGAGGTAAACTTAATTGCAAAATGAATCCGGGACTCGAAACCACGCCACATTGGTGACAGGCGAGTGCTCTCAACACTGCGCTTAAAAGTTGCGTAAGTCTCAAAATGCAACATAAACGCCAAAGAACTCTCAAATAAAGTGCAATTTTGATGAGGAAGGGCTCTTTACCCCAGGGGATACTCCCTTATGTAAGCCATATAGGGTATGTGCTACCCCAAAGGGTATGTATGGTTTTTGTGCCATTTCAGTCTGAAAACGGGTACCAACTTTGCTCATTTTGGTCTGCAATCTGGTGTGGTTTTCGAGGGAACCACAGGAGTGTATAAACGTATTTGTTGTTTCAATTCCAAATGAATAAGAAAGAAAGAGTAATATACAAATTCGAGATGGAATTTCAAGAAAGTTTTTTGTTGGCGTTGTAAACTAAGTAATGATGACATAATTTGTCAGTGGTCAGGACTGAAAACGGGTGTGGAAAATGACATGTTTTGGTCTGAAATAGGGCGAGGATTTAAAACACGGGGCGGCACACGCCCTCCAAGATTTCCCCGGAGTACCCCCTCTCGGTAAAGGTACAGTAGTTTGAGTTTGAATGGCTGCTCTCATTTGTTGAGCATGCAGTCTGCGTGCCTGCAGTCCATCACGGATAAAAACCAAGTTTAATTTACGGATCTTTAATATAAAGTAGGTCTATGTAAGCTTCCTTTTAGTGTACCCTTTTACTTTAAAAGGAGGTCCGTCATATAATGGAAACCTCAAGTTTGCAATCAAATCATGCTTACCTCTTGGTAATATCGTCATTGGGCTATTTATTTTGCTTTGGGGCGACGAACTAGATGGACCAGGCGTGACTGGGCCTCTAGATCCTATGGCAATCCGAGATACCAATGTAGAACCGTCTTCCGCCCCTGGCAAAGTAGGTCTCCCAAACCCTAAACCGGAGAAAGATTCGCAAAAAATTGCGTTACTTCCGATTGCTCCCAAATTTGGCACAAAGGAAGTTAATAGATTTAGCCAATCACCTGCCTAGTTCCAGCCCCTGTGGACTTTTGACCGTGACACACCGAGCTTTCGTAGGGAGGTAGTAAGGTAGATAGGTAGGTAGGTAGGTAGGTAGGTAGGTAGGTAGGTAGGTAGGTAGGTAGGTAGGTAGGTAGGTAGGTAGGTAGGTAGGTAGGTAGGTAGGTAGGTAGAAAAATAAATAAATAAATAAAAAACCAACAAGAAAATAGAATAAAATAAATACAGACCAGGTACAAGGCAGCCCAATCCTGTTTCACGTTTTATCTGTTTTTCCCAAATAGTGGAAATCTTTTCCCAATTTCACACATAAAGGGGTCAACAACCATGTCCTTCGGCCCCGCTCACACTTGTATGGCTTCTATAAGAGAGTACCCCCTGGGTCTAACCTTCAGCAGGGTGATGTCGTAGCTCAGTTTCATGATTTTTTTTCCCTTCTCCTCATTATCAAATGACTTGCGGTGTAAACTGGGCAACATGGGTCACAAAAAGGGGAGACAAAATAATCAAATGCATCCGATCCTTCAGAAATAGTTGCCATACATGTATTGACTAAAGGCTGCATTGTAAACATTTATTTTCATTATCGGCTTTAATTCAGGCTCTGTAGATCAATTTACTTTTTTTGGTTTTGGGGAAATGTAAATTCGTAAGAGATGCATTTGTTTAGAGCTAATAGGCTTAAACCTACTTTTTTGGAACTTAACAGCCTTTATTATTTTTTTCACACTTACACAGTGAATAAAGAAACCACAAATTACTTGTACTTCCAACAATCCCGATTTTAAAAATGCAATGTCTTTAGGTGGTGTTATTTGTTTTAATATCATGCGATCACGTCTTCGAAAAGAGTCGAGTTTTTTTTTTTCTGTTAAAATTGCGTTGAGATCTTAAAGTTCCCAAAGAGTTACTTAAATCCAAAAGGGTTCCTACAGTTATTTTTTTTGCAGTATGAAGAGGACTGAAAGGGAGTTAAGACTTTATGCCTTTGTCTATGAAGATAACAGTCAGTATTTCTTACCATGTAAAACTTTGACAGCCACCAGGTGTGGTGCTTTCGGCTTCCTGTTTGATACAGGCCATTTTGAAGTCTCAGTGACGAACGCCTCCATCTCGTCACTCTTTCTAAAGATTGCCTTGTAAACAACACCAAATTCTCCTCTCCCCAGCTCTTCATCAAACTCTATTTGCTCAGGCAGAATTTCCCACTTGTCAGGAGGAGTAATCTCGTCCAAGAGAAAATGGTCATTCTCTCTTGTCTTGTCTTGTAAATAAGATAACCTAGAAAAAGGGAAAAAAAAGATTGCCGGATTTTTATGCTGAGCACAATATCATAGTAACATATATAGAGGATATTACACGGTGGCGAGAAGATATGAATTTTATGTTCGAGTGGCAAGAACAATATCTCACGAGTGAGCGAAGCGAACGAGTAAGATATTGTTCTTGCCACGAGAACATAAAATTCATATCTTCTCGCCACCGTGTAATATTCTTTTTATTATATGGAGCAACCAATTCAACAAAAGCAAAAGGCGGGAATCGTGACGTCACTGAACGATACGACACTCACAAAGGTGACATACGAAAATACGCCACTCGGGTCCCGGATGAAGTGGCGTATGGCATCTACGAGTGGTTTAGTTCCCAGTAAAACACTCTCCTCCATATAATAAACTCGTATATCTGCAAACTTTACCAACAACAAAAATTATTGCACCTCAGGCTACTGGTGCATCGGAGGATAATGGCCGAAGCTGAGATGTTCTCCGCGTGAAAAAAAAAAGCTACATCAAAATAGCCGAGTGGGAACAAAAGAAACTGATTTTTTTTGTTAAAAGGACTATTCAGTCAAGGGCATCATTCTTCACAAGCAATGACTAAAAAAAAAGAATTCAGTTCAATTCTAATTCACTTTAGGCATAACTCTGTTCTCGTTTTCCGTATTTTCTAGTCCCGCGATCTTGTCTTGGAGCTAGAAAAGAAAGATGATTTTGAAGATAAACCGACTAGAAGCAGTGATATATTCCTTAACAGGAACTTTCAGATTGTGTTATTTGCCTGCTTGTCGTCATCATTAAAAGATAATTGAATGAATGGATGGATGGATTGATGGATAAATGAAAGAATGAATGAATGAATGCATGAATCATTCAGTCAATCAATCAATCAATCGATCAATCAATCAATCAATCAATCAATCAGAAACATTACCTTCTGCGATATACAACGACAAAAACCACGACAGCCGTAATCACAAAGGCTGCCACGGCAGGTATGATGACAAAAATCAGGTTAACTCCTCCTCCAGTATGTGGCTCGGGTTCTTTCCTAGCCGCCTGGTTCCCTCCACCTCCAGCTTGTTCTCCTAGTATTGGGCAATAATACTATAGTTATAGCCTATGCCAGGCTCTTAAATAGTAGCTAGGGACGTCGCCAAAATAAAACAAGACAAACGCAAATAAGACACGCATGATGGCGCCCTCTCTCTCCCCAGCCCCAATGCTTTTTCGCATCACTTTTTTACTGTACTACTGCACTACTATCCTGGAGCCTGGATCAGGGTACTTTAGTTAGGACCGTGCAACTGGTTAAGACATTGCCTTTTTTACAGTTAAGCTATTATACTAAAAACGACTTTCGTAAGACAGCAAACTATCACACCCTCCTCTAGCTTACACTTCCCGCATAGCCCACTCTTTTGAAAACCTTTCCTGATTATAAAAATTTAACAAAGTGGAGACGCTAGATTATTATAAATTTGCTGCATCCCGGACACGTACTGAAAAGAAAATCAGGTAAAAGATCTTTAACCGACTGATGCCAGCAGAGGTAAACTTAATTGCAAAATGAATCCGGGACTCGAAACCACGCCACATTGGTGACAGGCGAGTGCTCTCAACACTGCGCTTAAAAGTTGCGTAAGTCTCAAAATGCAACATAAACGCCAAAGAACTCTCAAATAAAGTGCAATTTTGATGAGGAAGGGCTCTTTACCCCAGGGGATACTCCCTTATGTAAGCCATATAGGGTATGTGCTACCCCAAAGGGTATGTATGGTTTTTGTGCCATTTCAGTCTGAAAACGGGTACCAACTTTGCTCATTTTGGTCTGCAATCTGGTGTGGTTTTCGAGGGAACCACAGGAGTGTATAAACGTATTTGTTGTTTCAATTCCAAATGAATAAGAAAGAAAGAGTAATATACAAATTCGAGATGGAATTTCAAGAAAGTTTTTTGTTGGCGTTGTAAACTAAGTAATGATGACATAATTTGTCAGTGGTCAGGACTGAAAACGGGTGTGGAAAATGACATGTTTTGGTCTGAAATAGGGCGAGGATTTAAAACACGGGGCGGCACACGCCCTCCAAGATTTCCCCGGAGTACCCCCTCTCGGTAAAGGTACAGTAGTTTGAGTTTGAATGGCTGCTCTCATTTGTTGAGCATGCAGTCTGCGTGCCTGCAGTCCATCACGGATAAAAACCAAGTTTAATTTACGGATCTTTAATATAAAGTAGGTCTATGTAAGCTTCCTTTTAGTGTACCCTTTTACTTTAAAAGGAGGTCCGTCATATAATGGAAACCTCAAGTTTGCAATCAAATCATGCTTACCTCTTGGTAATATCGTCATTGGGCTATTTATTTTGCTTTGGGGCGACGAACTAGATGGACCAGGCGTGACTGGGCCTCTAGATCCTATGGCAATCCGAGATACCAATGTAGAACCGTCTTCCGCCCCTGGCAAAGTAGGTCTCCCAAACCCTAAACCGGAGAAAGATTCGCAAAAAATTGCGTTACTTCCGATTGCTCCCAAATTTGGCACAAAGGAAGTTAATAGATTTAGCCAATCACCTGCCTAGTTCCAGCCCCTGTGGACTTTTGACCGTGACACACCGAGCTTTCGAAAATTTTGAATTTTATGGCGAGTCGCGGAGAATTTTTGTGAGCCGGTTTTGCGAAGAATGTAAGCTTGTATCGACGAATGTCAACCAAATACAAGTCAAGCAAACTATTCTGAAGGATTTTGGAGGATAACAAGCAAAATAAACGCAAAAATTGAAGTAAGGAAGCACTTAGAATCTGTGCATGCAAATCGCCGATCGCCGAACTCTGTGCCATATGTTCTTGAAACGGTGACGATTTCCTTCCCGTTTTGCCTTCGCTTCGCCGTCAAATTCTTGCTTATTTTGATGAATTCTATCAGCAAATTCATGTCTGCTTGTCTCTAACTCGATATTTCTTTGGGAATCGATGAAAGCGTTCAAGTGAAGTAAACATGTAGTCACGAGGTGACGCCAAAGGATTGTGCTAATTATGATAATCTAATTAGCATAATTATGAGAGCGTGCAGAAAAAAATTATCATGAATTCAAGTATACATTTGAGAAAAACTAGCTTAAGTGCGTATTTCAAAGCTATTTCGCAGTATTTCCGGTTCAACGGGCCGACTCGATGTAGATAATCGATCGAACTAGCTTTACTGAATTTGGTGGAGAATTAGGAGATCAACAGAGGCCCGCACTCGAAAGGAATGATATGAAGTTAGGCTCATTAATTAGCAAAAGAATAGTTGAAATATAAACATGCATGATCTGTGAATGGAACCTCCTATTCTGGAGACTAGACCTTGCCTATTTTAGAGAAAAAAAAAGATTTCAGTTTTGATGACCTTGCCGGTCCCGTGAGACAGATGGCAATCCCGGGTTAAACGTGTACCTAAGTAAGTGTATTCTTGGACAATTTCAATTGACTCACTGCCTATGTTGAATTTGATGTTAATAGATTTTTTTGGGCGTTTCTGGAATATCATAATTTTTGTTTTCTCGGATTAATTTGTAGCTTCCATTTGTCACAATACAAGGAAAGCGCATTTAAACAGTTCTGTAATCCAGTTTTCGATCTTGATAGAATAACTAAATCATCTGCGTACAAAAGTGAATTTATTTTTTTCCCATTTGGAAGAACAAATGGGTCAGATAAGATGTTTTCGAATAAATGTGGTAGATTGTTTAAATAGAGGTTAAATAAAAGAGGGCTTAAAATACAGCCTTGACGTACACCTCTGAAATATGAAAAAGGCTGTGTTTTGTTTTCACCGATTTTGATGGAACATGTCGAGTTGCAATAAAGACTTTTCATGAGGTTGTACAAGTTTCCTCCTCTATTCGTTTTTAGCAGCTTATAAAACAATCCTTCGTGCCAAACAGAGTCAAACGCTTTGCGGAAATCTACGAAACAAGCGTAGACTTTTTCCTTGTGATAAAGCACATATTTATCTATTAGGGTCCTTAGAGTGAAAACATGGTCTGCAGTGCGTTTTTCAGGCAAAAAGCCAATTTGGGAATTATGTAATATCTTATTTTCCTCAAAATACAAGTGAAGTCTTCGATTTAAAATAGAACAGAACAGTTTTCCAAGGCAACTAGAAACACATATGCCTCTGTAATTTGTTGGATCACTCTTGTCACCAGATTTGTAAATGAGGCCTTGACACCAAACATCTGGCATTTTTCCGGATTGTAAAATGAGGTTAAAAAGTTTGACATAGACAGGCATTAGTGATTCGAGGCTTGCTTTGATCATTTCATTTCGTATTTTGTAAACAAATAGTGATTTCTTATTTTTCAATTTCTTCGCCGCTTGACGTATTTCCCTCTCAGTTATCTCATAATCGATGTGGGTAAACTGTTCCTTTTCGTGTTCTAAAGAATTTAATTCCCTGTGGATTTCATGTTCATGCGTGGAATTCGTCGGGTCAATAGAATGCAGAGATTTGAAATGGTGAAGCCATGATTCTTCCGAGATTGGGGCAGGAAAATTTTCGTTGAAAGTGTCGCTCATCGAATTTAAACAATTCCAAAATGACGCCTTGTCAGGATTTAAAGCCAGTTCGTCGAGTTGTAATGTTTTTTCTTTGTGAAATCCTCTCTTCTTTGTGTCTAGGAGGTTTTTGTAATCATCCAAGGTTTTGTGATATCGTTCCCGCAATTCGGAGTTGAGGGGGTCACGGTGCTTTTCATTTGAGACTTTTCGTAATTCATGCCTTTTCAAGCGACATTCACAGTCGAACCATTTCTTGTTGGATGATTTCTTAATACGCTTATAAGTTTTCTTAGCTATAATTTTTAGGCATAGCTTGGAGGTCTTAGTTAGAATTGTCATAGCGTTTTCTAAGGAGATATTCACATCTTCGGTGTTTCTCTCCATATATTGTCTAATTACAGTAGAATTTGGATGGGTTCTGTGCGCAGTGCGTTTTTGAATTTTAAATGTGAGTCAACTTCCCAGCAAAATTGCCGTGATAATTTTGATAATCTATTGCTACCATTTGGAGTGTGCGTTTCGTCTCCAATTAGCCTAGTGTTAAGATTGAGCCATGCCACGATGGCACTATGATCCGATAAATAAGATGGCTGTTTAACAACAAAATTTGCAACGTTGAGAAATGTGCACTGATCACGTATTAACGTAGTAACGCTCGTCCCGTTTTTTCCATGAAAAGTGGGTCTGCCTAGGGTATCTCCATTAACTCTGGCATTAACTATTCTTAGGTCAAAGGTTTTACAAATTTCCAACAGCCATTTCCCATGGCTATTTAAAACATTATCAAAACTGTTTCTTTGAGTTGGCTGGAAAGCTGATTCCGACTGATCATTACTAATTACACTGTTTCCCTCCTTTGAGACAGTATCAGAGTATTTCCCGGTTCTCGAGTTAAAGTCACCCATGAGAATTATTGATCCTGTCGAAGAAAAACGTACTATGTCTTGTTCTAGCTGATCAAAAATTTCGTTATCGAAGTATTTTGAGTTACGGGGGGGGTATATAGACACCACAGACGTCAATATTCTCCACTGAATTTAGAAAACGATTCTTAATTTTAAACCAAATAAAATGCTGAGTTGTTTTAGTGATGGAAATGTTTTTATGGAATTTGTTTTTATAAAATAAAGCGATTCCTCCGGAGTTACGCCCACCTCTCCCCGACTGATTTGGGGTGGGACATTGAAAAAAAGATTTGTATCCTGCAATTTCCAGATTAGAGCAGTTGCCAATTTCTGTTAATAATATAGAATCGGACTTATCAATAACACTCAAAAAATCAGTATTATCTAACTTATTTCCAAGATATTTCGAAGAAAGGCCATTAATATTCCAAGCGGAAAAGGACAATGTGCTTGAAATATTGGGACTATCTTCGGTGTCCGTGATTGTATAGAAAAAATAAATGGATTACTCTTTATACTGGTATAAAGTTTATCATTAATACTTAATTCAGTGTCAAGGGTAAGATGAAATTGTTCATACAAATGATTTTATAAAATGAAGAAAGGATATGATTTCCTGAGGCACTGCTTAATCCGTTAATTTGTTGGAGGGGCGAGTTTCTTCACCTGCGGTTTCCATTTTAGCGGCCTGTGGAAGCGTTTGATGCGGTGTTTTGGGGTATTGATGCGATATATTTGGTGGCGGAGCTGGGGGTATCTGGTCCGGCAGGGTTAGGATAGGAAGCAGGAATGCTTTATTTGAGGCATTTGGTTCCTGATGTAGTGAATTTTGCAATGGTGTTGGAGGTATTCTTTGTGGAAGTTGTGGTGTGACAAATGGTAACGGTGGAGGTTGAGTTTGAAGAAGGTGAGGCCAACGAGGCGCTTGAGGTGGTGTGTTCTTTACGGCATTGCTGTATGATGTGTGATGTAATAGTGACTTGGGACCTTGGGAAGAAGTCGGTTGAGTTTGTGAGGATCTTTGTCTTTGGACTGGCATTGTATTAGAAGGAACTGTAGGTTTTGGTCTGGCACGACCGCAAATTGCGTCCTTAAGGTTTTTGGCGAAAAATTTTACGTACCGTTTAAGAATATGTTTCTGATCGTAAAGAATATTTGGTTGATTCGCAAAGAGGTTGTCATGTTTGACTAACTGCACATTGTGTAATCTTGAGCAGCTACTGATCAACTGATTATTTATTGAAGTTATTATTGGTGTCGGGATGTCGCTGGGGGGAAGAAGTGTTGAGTAGAATATTTTACTTGAAGGAAATTTCGTTGAGGCTTCTGTAATCAATAATAAGATGTTAGAAATAAGATCTTCAGGAGAAGGAGGAGGAGGAGGAGGAGGAGGAGGAGGAGCAAAGAAGCAGAAATTTAGTAGAGGTAAGAAAAGTAAGTGAAGGTATCAGTGTTATCCTCACAGAGGTACCTCAGCAGTGCTTATAAATTAGCTGGAATATTAAGTATATCACTTACTGCAAAATTTGCAGGCCCTTGGACAAATTTTTTTCATACGCCTCCAGCGGTAATCACAAAAACCTTCTTGACGCGCTAACTTCTCACACTGATCCGACTTGTCTTCACAAAGAACCAACTTTTCCGCTATAATCAAACCAAGTCCAGGAGCACTAAGTTAGGTAACAATCAAAATATTGTGCTTGAACTTTTACCTTTATTGCGGATACAAGATTTTTTTTATATAATCAGCAAAGATCTTTCTTTCCAAAAGCACCAGTTAAATACAAAAATGACAAAATTTATTTGTCATCAAAAATGCTCTAACAACAGGCTAATACATTGACAGAATGGGACAGGGAGAAGTGAATTCTTCAATTCTGCGATTCTGATAACAGATACTATTGTACTGCTAATCGATTTTCATTAGATGGAGAGACCATATACCCAGGAAAAAAAGGTATAAATCAATGATTCTTTTTTTGGAGAGATATTTATCATATGAATGTTATTTTTCCGTGGTAACGGTTATGAATTCTTAGCCGTCCTCTATATAAACGTCGGAGATTGTCCCCGTAAACACTATGTATGATGCTACACGTAAGAACATTTTAGGCTTACCTCCGACCTTACAGCGTCGGTCGATGCCTGGGCAGATGCATTGGTATTTGTCTCCCGTGTCTATCTGCTGACACGTGGCACCATCATGACACGGATTATAGACGCACGGGTCCGCTGAATAAAAGGACAATTGAATAATGACGTCATTTACTTGTATTTTCTTATATCTTAGTATTATCTATTTGAGGTATGTAGTTATATCGTATATTTTAGAGTGATTTTACTTGACCTGTGAAATAGGTAGTAAGAATACAAAAGTTGCGCTATTATGCTCTAATTCCATTGTATTCTTTTGTTTACCCCTTGCTCTTTTTCACTATTTGTTAGTATCTGTTTCACGGTTCAAGTAAAATCACTCTGTACAGTTTAATATTATACACTTAATGTCAGATCCCAAGGGAAACAGTTAGTTTTGTTTTCCCGAGAGTCCTGATGTTTCCCGAGACGAAGTCGAGGGAAACATTAGGACTCGAGGGAAAACAAAACTAACTGGTTTCCCGAGGGATCTGACATTAAGTGTTTTGTTATATTTCTAGACTTTCACTTCAACAGCAACAAAAGAATAACCGGGGCGAACGAAAACGAACCAAAACAGTCGACTCGGTACTTATAACAACACAAATTTAATTCTCAAAACCACTGAATGAATGATTTACAAACAAAAGTACTTTCCTTATAGCATCTGCATCTTTTTCCTCCAACACAGCTGCTGTTTTTCTTCTGGGAACTTCTGGGATAACTTTAAAAATCGTTGCTTTTTAGCTTGAGGCTTCGTGATTGTGTTGTTGTGTTCATTCACGAAAAAGAAAACCGGCAGGACCTGGCGGTGTTTTTCCCGCCTTCTGTCACGCCACTTTCCACCATGCTTTGATCACGTGCTGCAATGTATCCCGAGTGGGATACATTGTTTAATGTATCACGATCGGGATACATTTGATTTTAGTCAAGGCCACGTGACCAAGAATCAACCAATGGCAGCCCCTGTTTAGTTGAGTGAAATTCTAGGAATATAACAATATCTATTAATTAATTTATTTAGTATTTTAGAAGGCCACAGGTTTATTAGCTATAGCCATTAAGTGTTACACCCTCTTTAAATAAAGTCTTATAATAAATCAGCCCTTTGCCGTAGTGCCAGCCCTGCATTTTGTTTTCTTTATCTTACCTTATCTTATCTAATTACCAAAATCCTTCATTTTGTTGTTTTCTCGCAAAGGGGTGCATATTAGGGCTTTTGTTTTTTAAACCTCGGTGGTATTGACAATTTAAGCGAGAAAGCAAAAACGAAGTGAATTCTAGTAGTACAATGACTCAATAGAACTGGCTTACCTCACTTATGCTTGAGATTGTAAATGAAATTGGCAAACGGGAAGAAAGATTCTTAATGAACTCATAGCTTATTTTATTTTACGCTTTACTCAGCGTCCGATCCTAGCAGTTTTACTCATTAGCGGTGAAGTCGGAAAGACAAGACCCATAGTGCTTATTGGTGACTCAATGATAAAACACATTGATCCAAAAAAGCTTTCGCAAAGACATGTACATAAATTCTCATATCCCGGGAAAACCACTGCTGAAATAGCTGAAGCTGTTGACAACATCGCTGTTGCATCCGCGGATCCTTCTCACGTCATCATCCATACTGGCACCAACAATCTTCCGTCGGAGTCTGCCGATTCATGTGTCGCCGATATCAAGAGCCTTGTATTGAAGGTGAAGAGCAAGTTTCCTAACTCAAGCATTGGTCTCTCGGGTATAGTCTACAGAGAAGATATCAACGTCGATGCTAAACGCATTGAAGTTAATGAGAGGGTCAAGCTCACAGCAGTAGATAATAACTTTACTTATATTGATAATTCGGTTATTGACGCCTCAGCATTAAATGGTAGTAGACTTCATCTGAATGCCAAAGGTTCGTCATTGCTGGCCGTGCAATTTATTAAGTTTTTAAGATCTGGTTCTGGCAAGTATAATCAGTCTCTTAAGGGTTTTCAGTCCTCAGCTATCCAACAACTGGTAAAGCTTCTGATGGAACTGGGAAACCTTCCCTCTCCAGCTCGCAACAGGAGACGCCCACGCTAGCTTCTCAACCGAGTGACGTATCATCAGGTATTCCTAATCAAAACGTTGATTCATTTGAAAGTACAATTCTCTCTGATTTTCTTCCTTCTGGTCGTGGTTTTAAAATTGCAGGTTTAAACATTAATAGTCTTACAAAGCATATTGATGAACTAAGAATTCTCCTTGCCGATCGCTCCATTGATATTCTCTCAATTAATGAAACTAAACTTGATGACTCTATCAATAGTTGTGAGGTCCAAATACCAGGCTATGAATTTATTCGTCGTGATAGAAACAGACAAGGAGGAGGAGTAGGTTTTTATATAAAAACCTCGATTAATTTTGGAGTTCGCTCTGATTTGAATGCACCCAGTCTTGAAAATTTATGTATAGAGATTCGGAAACCAAACTCCAGGCCATTTCTGATAGCCACTTGGTACAGACCTCCTTGCTCCTCAATTGATTTATTTTTACCTTACGAATCATTTCTTGAGAAATTAGATTCCCTCGGCCTAGAATATTATCTGCTAGGTGATTTAAACTGTAACCTGGCCTCTGCACAATATGATTTAAATACTCGACGCTTATGTGAAATTTCTGATTTATTTGGGCTTCAACAGCTTATAACTGAACCTACTCGCATAACGGAATCCTCTTCAACATTAATTGATTTAATTTATACAAACTATACTGACAGGGTAGTCTGTTCCGGAGTCTCTCATATTGGTATCAGCGATCATAGCCTTATTTACGTTTATAGGAAATTATCTCTCACTTTTCCTTCAAAAGGGCACTCAACCATTTCTTATAGAAATTTCCAAAATTTTAATAGAGAGAGTTTTCGGAACGATATCGCCCAGCAAGACTGGTCCTGTAA
>CALNXI010001482.1:0-7500 GCA_942486025.1 Porites evermanni | reverse complement strand
TGCGATCTCCATGTCATATTTTGACACTTCATGAGTCCAAATAACTAGATGTCCCAAGCTGAACTTGCCAAGACTGTTCTTTCTTAACATAGCCTTTATTGAATTCGGACGACCAATAGTGATCAATTTGGTAATATTTGTGTCAGTAGCAACCATAAACCTTTCCGGGTATTTCTTTCCCAGGACAAACTTGCCGTTTTTGTAGTACTTGAGCCCTTGGTTTGGGCTCCACGTGAACGCAAAATGAAACCACCAACGTGATATAGTGTCGAGATGAATTCGCCACTTTTCCGTCGTTGTTGAGAGCTCTAGAAGAAAGGTTCCTGAGTTGTGCGTTTCTGGGACACGACTGTTCCTGCGGCAGTTTGAACAGATAAACCTGAACCCAGGGCCGTCATCAGCTATATCCGTGTACCTACCAGCAGAAATAATGAACTTGCCTAACAAAAAGAATAAATGAACCGTTAGTAAGATCAGAGCTGAACGTTCTAGTTTGTTTGTTCCCCTGGGAAACAAGACCGGACCCAAGAGAGTGGCGAAAATCCAGTCTGCGGTTTGTTTTCGAGGGTGGGTAATTTTGAACGTCTTAGTCCAATTCTGAAGGGGAGAGTTAAATCAACCATTTCATTCCATTCTAGGTGTGAGGGCTAAAGAGCTAGGATGTGTCAAAAGGTGGCCCTTGAAACCATTACTTGCTTATAACAACGCCGGATATTTTTTCTGGAGAAGAAGATTTTTAGGAAGGACGGATAAAGTCGCACAATTACTACACCCACGATAATATTCTTTTCGAGGATGCGCACTCGCACCGGCGAAACTTCTCTCCTGTTAATCGGTACAAGAGTGCTCAAATAGAACAGGGGTCTTTTTTGCATGAGCATGCGCGACCGCTGACCTGTCAAAGAGCACGCGACCAGTTAGGACAGCGGCTGTGCTGCATAGTCATAGGAACCAAATTGTTCACTTTGAAAGCTTGCTTGAGATTGAAATGGTAGCAGGAACTTAGGAAAGACCTTCGTTGTACAAAATAAGTAAAGATCTGTTGATTTAAAGTGGAGACTGATGCGCTGAACGAGGTGAAAGAGCAAGTTTCTCAAGGATGTCTGACACGAACATGGCTGCTTGTTGTTGTTTGGCGCTCGACTCGTGTCTTGATTCCCCTTTAAGAACCACAAAGTTTGGCATAGAGGGCATTGCTGATGCGTAGCTACTGAGCAAATTGTTCTTTATTTAGTGTTTGTCTATAAATCGGATGTAAATCAGTTTCTCGATGCCGTAGAGGATTTCTGTCAATTATTTGTTAATAGCTGATTTAGCCATATTTCGGGGGTGGATTAATAACGATCAGCGGGCGACTACCACGCCGTTTTCAGTTGGAATAGAAAGTTTTTGCCTTAAGTATTTTAGCGATACAAAGTTTGTTTATAGGAAAATTGTAGAACTTCTTGTTTTTGCGTGGACTAACATTGTAACGCATCTTTTACAGGAATTTGCTTTTAGCCAGAACTTAAATTTTCTAATGATTTTTAACTTTTGGTCGGCATCACATGTTTACTGTACTTCTTGGGAAACCTAACCGTTTGTTTCATCAAAATCGGTCACAAGATTGGACTTTAATTTCGGTCCTATTGAATGCAGTTTTGACTGTGTCTCATTGATATTCATTTTTTTTATTGTGCGAGACATACAGAGTGACTACCACCAACATCTCACCAGGTGACTAATCTACGTCTCGTGTGCTCTTAATTTTGTAGCTTTAAAGTGCTGGGAAAATTGTAGAACATATATTAATTAACTGCTGAACTGAACATCGGCTTTCGCGCACTTCGAACCCACTCGCTGAAATTTGCTATGTTTTTTTTTAATTTTTCTCTTCCTTTCCGATTTCAAAACAAAGAAAATTGAAAGTGTTTACTTGTGTTTACTGCATCAACAAACGCTTCTGCACTTTGTTTAGACTTTGATGAGGTCAGGGCAATCCTCCAGGCACCACATATACGCGCGCTGTTGTCCAGGTCAAGTGGGGAGATGAAATTTGATAGTAGCTCGTGTATGTTAAAGCCGGTCTACTTCGCTTTTGTTAAGACCATGTTAGAGTTTTTTTTGCAAACTACACATTTTGTTAAATCACGAGCACATTCGCCAAGACCAACGAGCAAAATAATCGCTATGATAGCTTTGAGACGCGCCATTTTGATGAAGGCAAACCCTGTGGTGAGCCTCCATGCACATCGCTTGTTCAGCGGTCGTGCATGCTCATGCAAAAAAGACCCCTGTTCTCAAACAGTAGGACCCGACATTGCTAGAGTGTCTTTAACACTTTTACTTACCTTCAGTATATTTTATCCAGAATGCCACTGACAATCCCTCTGTACATTTGCTTGGATTAGTAATGCATTCATCTTTCAGGTTATTCAATTCAATATAGTTATCTTTTCCGTTAAGGCTCAATACTTGTCCTATTTGCTCAGCGGTCGATGCATTGATCTTGCCGAAGACCATTCCGGTTGCGTTGCCCCGCATGTCAACTAATTTTGTCTTATCCTCTCTAGTAAAGTTCATCGGGAGGTAGTGGGTGGCTTTACTAAACAGCACGCCTAAGAATGAAACAAGTCCATTGTAAGTTAAAAGGAGTGTTTCTTGGTATTGCGGAAACCACTGTTGGCTCACTTTTGTGATGTGGTGGTGGGGGAAGAGGGAGGGTTGGTGATGGGTATTGCTCAGCGACCCCGCAATATCCTTTCAGTCTTTTGTATTACGTCAACTGGTGATTGCACCTGTCCGCAACACCAGGAAAATACCGTTCGAAGACAGTCTGAGTGAGTGCGGAATGTGCACATTGATTTGAAACCAAAATTTTATAAGCATGTTACTTCACCTTTCACTAAGAAATCGCTTTTGTTTCGGTGTTGTTTGTTACTCCTCGATCATATGTGACGTCATGCAAAGCTTATCTGAAGGCTCCCTGCATATGGTCAGTCATAAGCTCAATTCGAAGGGCAAGTACGTTACCCAGTTCTCCCTCCCATGTCATTCACTACTCAGTGTAAATTGTCGTCGAATCTGACTCAATAAACTTGTTGCCCAACACATGAGAACGCGTGATTGACGACAAAGGTTACTGCGGCCCTCTCGTGATTGAGAGGGGTAATGTGCTCGAAGCATTTACATTCCGGCGTTGTGTGAACGGT
This sequence comes from Porites evermanni, assembly GCA_942486025.1. Classification (NCBI taxonomy): domain Eukaryota; kingdom Metazoa; phylum Cnidaria; class Anthozoa; order Scleractinia; family Poritidae; genus Porites; species Porites evermanni. Next base: position 4,309 of record CALNXI010001482.1, on the reverse strand, counting down.
CCCCGCGTTAATGTCTAATACGTCTCAGGCCGCTTTGCTTTTGGAAGGGGAGCTTTGACCCTGGGAAGTGAGATTTGGAAAAGATTTGGACTGGGAAATGCTATTAGCACCTCGCTATCCTTTCGGGAACTAAACAGTCCCAACTACTAAAAGATACAATCAAACAGTCAAAATATTCTGCCAACAATCACAAAAAACCTGTTGAGAGGATGTTGGGACCATGCCGACAGAGTCATTCTCAACACTTGAGAATAAACAATCTTGTTATATTCCTAGAATTTCACTCAACTAAACAGGGGCTGCCATTGGTTGATTCTTGGTCACTTGGCCTTGACTAAAATCAAATGTATCCCGATCGTGATACATTAAACAATGTATCCCGCTCGGGATACATTGCAGCACATGATCAAAGCATGGTGGAAAGTGGCGTGACAGAAGGCGGGAAAAACACCGTCAGGTCCTGCCGGTTTTCTTTTTCGTGAATGAACACAACAACACAATCACGAAGCCTCAAGCTAAAAAGCGACGATTTTTAAAGTTATCCCAGAAGTTCCCAGAAGAAAAACAGCAGCTAGTGGAGGAAAAAGATGTAGATGATATAAGGAAAGTACTTTTGGTTGTAAATCATTCATTCAGTGGTTTTGAGAATTAAATTTGTGTTGTGATAAGTACCGAGTCGACTGTTTTGGTTCGTTTTCGTTCGCCCCGGTTATTCTTTTGTTGCTGTTGAAGTGAAAGTCTAGAAATATAACAAAACACTTAATGTCAGATCCCTCGGGAAACCAGTTAGTTTTGTTTTCCCTCGAGTCCTAATGTTTCCCTCGACTTCGTCTCGGGAAACATCAGGACTCTCGGGAAAACAAAACTAACTGTTTCCCTTGGGAATTAGTACATGCCAGAATGATATTGACAGCTAGGGGTGGTAATCAACACAACTTCAGTTCCAATCAGATGTGGCGACAATATTGGGACAATACCGTGGGTATTTGAGCACAGCATCCGGTAAAAACGATCACCAAAACGCATCTTTTCAAAAACGCACTCCGGAGTGGAGACTTTTTAAAACCGGCGGCCTTACGTTTACGAATTGAGAGGCGAAAACAGAGGTTACGCATGCTCTGTGAGAGATTCTATAGTATTTCCAACGTTTCAGCGTTTTCGTGTGGACGGGCGAAAACGACTGCGAATACGCTACGTGTGGACTCGTATTTCTTCGAAAACGGAGGAAAAAATGTCCGTTTTCAAAAAAATCCAGATACGTGTGGAAGGGGCCTAATCGGGCAATAAATTTAGCGTAATAATTTCTTGTTGGGACAAAATATATTCCGGAACACCGATTCTCTAACATGAGGCGATTGATTTTTCGGGCTTAGATGGACGGTTCTATAGATATTCAACACAAATGAAGAGTGTGATTTTACAACTTTTTCCACCTATATTTCGACCGGAAACACCGGCCTTCCTGAGGGTGAATGGCCTGAAAACGTGTTTCACGCCTTTATAAACATTTAAATTCAAATACAAGTCACACGCTACATAGAATAACGACTTAAAGAACGACACTGGCGCGCGCTAATAACACTGAAACCGCGATCAATCCATCATTTACTCTGCACTCGGGCGCGCTTGTTCTGGCTGTAAAAGAAATCACTGTCATTCAGACCATCGGCCTTATACACCCCAGTCTATACGCCCACTGTCTCTCCTTGTCTAACAGATTTCTCTTCATTGTTTACCTTGTCAATTAGTAAATTATCCATTTACTAAGGATAGGAATCGTTGGCCGATGTTTGTGCTGATGTTTTTCTCCTACCAACTGTACACAAAACCTAACACTACACTCCAATACGTCCATCGCGATAGCAACCACCCACCCACTATAAAAAGACATACCAGCAGGAATCAACAAACGCCTTTCGCACCTCTCATCCGGAAATCCCTCATTTGACCAAGCCGCACACCCGTACCAGAAAGCACCTGACGAGAGCGGTTATCAATACACCCTCCAATATGAACAGACCACGACAAACTAGAGAAAGAACAGACAAAGGAACGAGATCCTCTGGTACAACCCTCCATTCAGTAAAAACGTGATCACAAACATCATTAAATTAGCAAAATGTACATTTGAATATCGCTTTGAAGCTCACCTTTAACGTCTTCTTGTTTTTCTTTGTATTTTGACTGCATTTCAGACCTCCTAGGCACTGTTTAATGCCTTTTTTTTAGTGACAGTTTTTCACCCAGATGACAGTAGGGAGAAGAGAAGACTAATTTAGTAAGCAAAGAATATTTCTCCATGCAACGTCTTATAATTTTCTTGCTGTATGAATAATTAATTAGCTTGATGGGTAGTGTTGTTTTCCTGTTCTTGGCATCCTAAGAGGCCTGAAACGCAGTCAACACACAAATAAATGTAACAAAATACTAAAAGGAAAAATTTAATGACGTTTCGCTCAGTTATGGAGAAATAGGATAATTTTCACACATCGTCTCATAACCGTTGTCGTATAAATAATTAATTAGCCAAGTAGGATAATGCTGTTCAGGGCTCTCATAGTAAGCTTGGGCTACCTGTGGGACAACAACATCGATCACACCATTTCATGCCCGGGTGGGGAGGGGGGGGGGGTTCTTTAACACTTTTACTTACCTTCAGTATATTTTATCCAGAATGCCACTGACAATCCCTCTGTACATTTGCTTGGATTAGTAATGCATTCATCTTTCAGGTTATTCAATTCAATATAGTTATCTTTTCCGTTAAGGCTCAATACTTGTCCTATTTGCTCAGCGGTCGATGCATTGATCTTGCCGAAGACCATTCCGGTTGCGTTGCCCCGCATGTCAACTAATTTTGTCTTATCCTCTCTAGTAAAGTTCATCGGGAGGTAGTGGGTGGCTTTACTAAACAGCACGCCTAAGAATGAAACAAGTCCATTGTAAGTTAAAAGGAGTGTTTCTTGGTATTGCGGAAACCACTGTTGGCTCACTTTTGTGATGTGGTGGTGGGGGAAGAGGGAGGGTTGGTGATGGGTATTGCTCAGCGACCCCGCAATATCCTTTCAGTCTTTTGTATTACGTCAACTGGTGATTGCACCTGTCCGCAACACCAGGAAAATACCGTTCGAAGACAGTCTGAGTGAGTGCGGAATGTGCACATTGATTTGAAACCAAAATTTTATAAGCATGTTACTTCACCTTTCACTAAGAAATCGCTTTTGTTTCGGTGTTGTTTGTTACTCCTCGATCATATGTGACGTCATGCAAAGCTTATCTGAAGGCTCCCTGCATATGGTCAGTCATAAGCTCAATTCGAAGGGCAAGTACGTTACCCAGTTCTCCCTCCCATGTCATTCACTACTCAGTGTAAATTGTCGTCGAATCTGACTCAATAAACTTGTTGCCCAACACATGAGAACGCGTGATTGACGACAAAGGTTACTGCGGCCCTCTCGTGATTGAGAGGGGTAATGTGCTCGAAGCATTTACATTCCGGCGTTGTGTGAACGGTCCCCGCGTTAATGTCTAATACGTCTCAGGCCGCTTTGCTTTTGGAAGGGGAGCTTTGACCCTGGGAAGTGAGATTTGGAAAAGATTTGGACTGGGAAATGCTATTAGCACCTCGCTATCCTTTCGGGAACTAAACAGTCCCAACTACTAAAAGATACAATCAAACAGTCAAAATATTCTGCCAACAATCACAAAAAACCTGTTGAGAGGATGTTGGGACCATGCCGACAGAGTCATTCTCAACACTTGAGAATAAACAATCTTGTTATATTCCTAGAATTTCACTCAACTAAACAGGGGCTGCCATTGGTTGATTCTTGGTCACTTGGCCTTGACTAAAATCAAATGTATCCCGATCGTGATACATTAAACAATGTATCCCGCTCGGGATACATTGCAGCACATGATCAAAGCATGGTGGAAAGTGGCGTGACAGAAGGCGGGAAAAACACCGTCAGGTCCTGCCGGTTTTCTTTTTCGTGAATGAACACAACAACACAATCACGAAGCCTCAAGCTAAAAAGCGACGATTTTTAAAGTTATCCCAGAAGTTCCCAGAAGAAAAACAGCAGCTAGTGGAGGAAAAAGATGTAGATGATATAAGGAAAGTACTTTTGGTTGTAAATCATTCATTCAGTGGTTTTGAGAATTAAATTTGTGTTGTGATAAGTACCGAGTCGACTGTTTTGGTTCGTTTTCGTTCGCCCCGGTTATTCTTTTGTTGCTGTTGAAGTGAAAGTCTAGAAATATAACAAAACACTTAATGTCAGATCCCTCGGGAAACCAGTTAGTTTTG
>CALNXI010001481.1:116194-117351 GCA_942486025.1 Porites evermanni | reverse complement strand
ACTGTTGGTTTGTATGTTTGTTTTGTTTTTTTTTTTTTTTTTTTTATTTTTTTTTTTTTTTTTTTTGCTTTTGATAAACTTCTCTTTTTTTTTTGTACCTACTCGATTTATTTTCAATACGAGTGACAGAGATAAGATAGAAAATATATTGTCATTTTGTTTAATTTAATAAGAAGAAAATATTTTTTGACTTTTTTTTTTGATTGGAAGGAAGAAAAAAAAACTATTGAATATCAGATTATCAGATTATTAAGGCAAATCGTCGATTGCCATGGAAAAGTTCAATCAAAAAAAAGAATTTCATCTTAGTGTTTGGTGTTATTATTTTTCAGGCTGCCATCCTTCTCAAGTTCCAGCAGAGGATACTTTTGATGACTTTTTAACTCACAAGGATATCAGCGCTCTCACTAAAATACTTGAACAGGATGATGTATTGAAATCTACGAAGTCGATTTTAAAACATATCTGGCCTTTCAAAAAGTATCTGTAAGTACATGATACAAAAATTAGTCTGAAATTGGACTTATAATAATATGTTAGGGCAGAAAACGGGAGAAAAGATAATTTTCGACTCGAAAAGTACTACATTTGCATGCGTCGTGTGATGTTCTTTCACTTCGCTACACCGAATGTCACCTCTGTTTGGACACTGGCATCATATTCACTTCGAGCAGGGTCGACTGTTTATGATGTGGCAGATACATTTGCATGCAAATTTAGGTACAAAGGAAGGAATATTAGAAAAAAGTTAAAAACAGATGCCGACAGATGCTGGCTACATGTGTTTGATTAATTTTCCGTAAGTCACCATTCCGTCAAACTTATGTGCATATTAAAACTGTTTTCTATTTATTTTAACCTTTACTTTTAATTAGGTAAACAGGTAGGGAATCTCATGATATAGTTACGAGACGGTGGGCCCGATGATCTCTGACGTACCCAGCTGTGTCCAGTTTTTCTTACTATTGCAATAAGCATTGCTGTCTAACTGTTTAGCTAAAAAAACTGTGATTTTATTCTCTTAAGGTTGCCAATTTTCAAAAAAATCCTTATTGGAATTTCAAAAAGCAAGAATCCAACTGATATTCTACTTGACATTATTTATGTCCTCGAGGGAGGCATAGAGGAGAACAAGAAAAACATGAAACCACGGAAAG
>CALNXI010001481.1:73694-111194 GCA_942486025.1 Porites evermanni | reverse complement strand
TGGCCGTCAAATCTCACTTGACTACCGTAAAATTCTAGAAATAAGCCCCGGGGCTTATATTTTTCAAAGGCCCTTTTTGAGGGGCTTATTTTTAGAGGGGCTTATCTACGGAGGGAAATTTGCGTTTCAAAATCGATTGGGCTAGCCTTATAACTTACAGTTTCTTCTTTGTTTTGCTTTGTATTTGAGGGCAATTTCCAAGTACAAGCCCCCCGGGGGGCTTATATTTGGAGGGGCGATTTAACGGAGGGTTTTTTGCGTTACGAGTATGGGGGGCTTATGTTTGGACGGGCTTATACATGGAGGGGCTTATTTTCGGAATTTTACGGTATATTACAACGGCTCTGCCGCCAAATCTCACTCGACTACTACACAATACCGCCAGCTACTCAGGCTAATATTAACCAAAACGTAATGGGGGACATGACAGTTGGGGGAAAATTCCCATTTTATAATTATTTGAAGCAAGACAAATTAAAGTCAAAGGAATATATTCACAATATCGGGAAGTAGGAAGTAATTTTTTGGATGGATCTAATTTTGACCTATCAAACTTTGGTTGCAATTTAGTTTATCAAGAACCCGAGATTTTTGCTCGCAAGCAAAATGGCTTCCCGGTTTGGTGCCGTAACAGACAAAGAAATTTCAAAAATAATCAAACAAGCTGTTCCCGAAATATACGAAGAAGGTGACGAAAGTCGGTTTGGCAGTTTTAACAGGTAAAGCTTTGTCTGTTTGACTTGAATTTATCGATAAAACCGGTGAAAAAGTTTTTTGTTTACAAATGCAAATTTAAAGTCTTGCGTTACTTTATTTAGCTGACATGTTCATAAACTAATCTTAAAACTAAATTTAATAGTATTTTTTACAGAGTGGTTTTAAATACAAATTAATTCACAACTCCTTTTGAAAAAAAAAAATCCCCGGAAAAAGTTTATTTGTCCGCGGCAAGAAATCGATCGCGACGGCCGTTCGGTCATTGCGCGCCAAAAGTGTTATCGTTGACAACAGTTAAATGAGCTAAAAATCATCATTACTGTGCTAAATTATCTCACTGTTTTAGTATGTCCTAAAACTATTATTCATCTCAGTGTCGGTGGCTAGTGGTTATGGTGGTAATATCCCGCACCACAAGCCACTTCCACTTCCGTGAATAATTGTTATTTATCAAATTGCCTCTTTTGTCGCCAGATCACCGAATCGTGACACCGAACGCGAAATTTGCATGCGTTGCAGAACATTCACCATTGGCCGTGGAAAGATTGTCGTCATTGTAGTTGTCTAGATCTTTTAAAACAGGTCGTTTTCTGGTTCATTATTGCCTTGCCTTTTCTCTTTTGAACGAAAGGTACTTTTTGAAAACTAAAAAAAAAGCTTTTAATCATATTTTCTCAAAATTGTTATACGTAATTTCACGAGCCGTTAGGCGAGTGAAATTTGAGACAATTTTGAAATATCACGAGAGGTATTTATGCCAAATCACGTACAAATCATGCTATACTACTAATCCGCGAAGGTTTGTAATATTCCCATGTCTAGGGTATTTCAAATTAAGCTGAAATACTGCTCTAAGCCATGTAATTGCGGAAATTTCTTTTGTAGTAATATAATTTTTATTATCGGTTTCGATTTGTACAAATACTTTAAGGCTACACTTTAAATGCTTGGTAGGTTCGATTAACCAACCGCTGTTCAGGAGTTTGTTTGATTGTTTTTTTTTTTCTTTCATCAACGCTTCAAAGCTGATAACGGGGTTTTTCCCATAATACCCACGCCTATTAAAGGCCAAGGGTTACCGCCAAAAGCTCCTTCGTATTACGTTATTTAAATACCCTATCTGTGAGCTAAATGCATATCGCCTAACGATCAACTTTCCGATCCGTTTTTACACTGAACTCAAATCAGAACTAGTGATGTATAACTAGGGGTGATGAATGATCCCTTAAAATTTTCAAGTGCTCGCAAACATTTCCCAAAATTTAAACGAGTGCTCGCTTGCTCCTGCTCGCTAAATTTCTGCAATTGCTCGCATGCTCGTGTTCTAGCTTGTCAGTATTGCTCGAAATTTTGTAAATCCTTCTTTGTGTGCGCTCTAAATTAAAACGCCCTTTAATATTTTCTGTTTTAACATTATAAAGAAAAGGATTTCCATGTGGATTGCTGCAAGCGGAAAATATGAGAAGTGCTCGCTGCTCGCACCATTCATAACTCCTAATAACTCAAGTGAATTGAAATGATTGAACTACGTGTTTTGTTACCAGTCGAGTGACACAGATATTTTTCAGCAAAAAGACTATAGATTACGCCGATTAACCCAAATACGAAAACGACCGTGCGTTTCTCGTCGAGACACGAAGTAGGAACCAAGGACTAAGGCATTGACAGAGATTGCACTTTTATCGCTTCAGTTGACTATATTTAAAAATTGACTTCATTCATGGTACCGTTCCAGCTCAACACGGAAAGTTATCATGACTTAAAAACAGGATTTTCAGTTTCTGATATTGTCGTCAATCTATCATGATCTGTTTTTCCCTTGGGTATTTTGTTTTCATTATCCGGAATTTCAAAGAAAGCGATAGCAATTATCATAAGTATTCCGGGAAAACCCTCTCAAGGGTTTCCAGTGCTATAATATGCTTGTCACTGGCTTGAAGGTCATCAGTCAGCACTGGCTTCACTGAGTAAACGCTGTAGTCGTCTCGACTGTTGGTTATATAGGGACTTGGCTAAGACAGATCCGTGTTTGCAATCTCCGGTAAGTTATAACGTAGGTCTATTAAATTGTAGGAGTACACTGCTGCGAATTCGAAATTTTGTAAGAATTGGTGCAACCACCGTTTTGAAGTACTCTCCCGGGAAAGTTTCAAGTCGGCGCCAAGTTTAAAAAGTGGGAATAGCACCCTTAAAAAATTGGAAAAAGAATATCGATTTGGTCAATTTTAAACTACCATTGAATTGAATAACATATTTAGATAAAATAAAGTAAAACGTAATCAAATATCCAGACGGCTTTTGAAGTAAACTGAACTGATCGACGCTACCCAGCACAATTTACTTGCGGAACAGAATCCTTATGAGAAATGGCAAATTTTGTAAGTCTGAAATGACATTAAGATTCTACATCATTTACGGCCAACAGCAACATTAAAATAATATTTTAATCGAAGAAAAGTTATCCACTGTTGGCAAAATTGTCTGCGCTTACATGCGCGCCAAAATTCTTGCAACGGGTGGCCCCAGAATCTGGAAGTGTTCGAAATTAAAGATCAGTAAAAGTTGCATCTTTTTAGAGTCATCGGGAAGTAGCTTTTACAAACCGTTGAAGCCTGGAAAATAATTATTAATCAGTTAGCCAAATCATGATTTTCTCCAGTCTATACTCTGGTGATAAAATCCGATCTCAAACTCAGGAGATTTGCAGTGTGTGATATGTATATTTTGACTGATAAAGTAAAGTTAATATTTCCGTGCATGAGTTTCTCTCTTTTAAACCATGTTTATGTCGAATATATTAAGACTAAAAGGGCTAAGAACAGTCTTTGTTCCAGTTCAGCGCACTAACGGTTATGCAAATGTCCAATCTCGGATAATAAGGCCAAAGCATCATTCTCGGTGCAAATATGCCACTACTTAGTTACCGTCTGTCACTTAAAATTTTGCAATTTTTGTTTTCTTTCTTTATTAGGCGCTTGTTTTAAGATCCGCAAATGACGGCTATGGCACAAAAACTCGCGTGTAACACAAAACATTACTATTCAGTAAGCGGGTATAGCAGAACTTGCAGGGGGGTTTTCCCGAATTGTTCCCAGGGGCCAGCTGATCACTCTATTTGTTTTTAAATGGCTCGCAATATGATACCGGTAAGAAAGGTCTTTGGAGATAACGGTTACTTTTTTAAAATAAAATTCCAAACCTTAAACATTTTCGTTGACGCAGTCAATACCCAAACAAAAGCCCTATAGTGGGGGCTCATTGGGCTGCCGACTGCGCGATGGTGTGGTCTAAATAGTTTAGGATATTGATTATATTTATGCTTTTTTTCCCGGAACGAGTGCATAGCTTTTCCTAACTGGTGGAATGGAATATATAGTGAGATATTTACACTTGGCCAGTTAGCCTTTTGAGACAAGAACCGTATAGTATTATTTTAAAGTGGGACATTCCACAACCTACCTCTCCCGATCCCCCAATCGCTGTGCTCATGCTCCCTCCACCAAAAAAAACCCCTGCCTTTTCCATTTGGTGTTTTAAATGCTGTAAATAACAGTAATTTTATCTGACCTTATAACCCACAAAGCAAAGCAAGTTTCAGTTTAACTTCTGTCGGATATTGCATTTAAAGCCCTTCTAACTATCCGAGTAAGTATGTTTTTATTTGACGGGGAGATCTACAATTAACATTGTTTCTGCAGCTCCTGCGCAGGCTAATAACATCATCATCGGCTCCTGTCGCACACTGTATTAAGAAAATCATTCGGCATGGATATAGGGCAAATAACTCCATGCAATAATTTTGTGTTTGTTCCAAATCGACTACCAAAAGACGACCTGAAATTACCCGTCCCCTCTCGGCAAAAATCGGCTTCATTGAAGGGGGAATGGGTTACACAACGCCTTCTGGGTGAGCCGTCCGTCCGCCATTTTGTCCTTTCTCGACTTCTCCATAACTTGGTTGTGTCTAGAATGGATATTCCAAAGTCAGATTGTCATCTTCACTCAAAATACATGATAGAAGTCTTATAACTTAAAGTAGTAATTAAGAGAAGAAAGAAAACAGAAGAAATCAATAGGTAGTATGTAACACTTGAACCAGCGTCATTTGACGTCTAATCCATGTCCGTATCCACTACACCATCAAGGGCAAACTGCCGACACCGTTTAATTTTAACGTGCTTTGCATGGCATTAATCATTGCATTCTTGAAAGCTTACCGTTTTTTAAACAGTGCTTAACCCTAATCACTGTACTTCGGTCCTAAAGCCCGTATTCAACTCTTTTCCTTACACAGCTGTCTCTTAATATTCTGATTTACCCACTTTTCTCAAAAATGTGCCCAATAAATTCTCATAGGTATAGGATAGCGTGGTATAGAGTATAGCGTTGTGTAATAAACATAAGGTTTCCAACCCTGATTTTGAGGTATCCATTCTGGTCACAACCGTTCCTTAATTGGGTACCCCAGACTGCCCGATAACGAATGCTGGAAGTCTAGAAACTTCACAGTCCCCGATTTTCCCGAAAGATCGTTTTAGCAACGCTACAGGCGGCAATCTTGACCGAGTCTAGATAGGAGATGGCTTTCATTGGCAGTGACGGTGTGAGACTATGCTGTAACGATATTTCAGTCAATTCTATAGCCAGATCTTAGTTGTAGCTCCAAAACCTCAGAAAATGCATAGGCCATTCCCCTTTTTGGCCTGCGCTATAGTTTTAAGTTCCATAACACTGTGTTAATTTTCATTTTTTTATATTTGCAGTTCATTAAAAAATCTTTCCGGAGTTCAACATGCTTAGTCAGTATATGAGTATTTTACCTGATAATGGCAAGAAACCTTTTGATCTCCAATACCTGTGCCCGTCCTGCAAAAATGTGTTAAGAGATCCAATACAAACCAGCTGCGGACACCGATACTGCAGGTCTTGTATAGAGGAGTTGTTAAGGTAATTTCAAGCTTGAACCTCTCCCTCAGGTCATTAGACTGATCGTAAATATAATTATGTAATAACAAGCAAACGGAAATACGAAGATGTTTCTGAGACAAGCACTTGGGGCGGCAAATGAAAAAATGGGAACAAACTTACCTTGAGCCCTAGCTATAAGTTTATTTCTATTTCTAGGTTGGCGTTCATGGAATCTCATAAATATCTTGTTAATTATTTTTCGTTTCGATTTTTGAAAGGTCGTCTTCTGGAAAGTGTTTGATCGATAACAAACAAATCAAAAGGAAGGAGGTATATATATGCTAGTCTCTTGTTCTTGCGGCTTGATCTTGTAACGCTTTTCATACAAATCCGAAGCTTAAGAGGACGGAAAAGAACTTAGGCCTAGCTAGGCCGAACGTCGAACTTTTCATGAGACGAACCAAACTTACTAAGTTAGGTTCATGAAAAGCTCGACGTCTGGCTCAGTTAAGTTCGTTTGAATGAGTTTGGATCGTCCAACACGTTCAATCCGTCTGCTTCAGACGAAAAGAACGTCTGATGTTCGTCTCCGGGACAAACGTCGATCTTCACATGCGACGAACTAATTAAAAGTAATAAATTAAAAATTTGTATGATAATGTATATTTAGGCTCGTTTGGCAGAAAATGTATTAAAATTGCTTTTTAGTGTAATTCAGTTGATTGGTTCGACGCGTCCTAAGTTTGACGACTGACCCAACAGACGAGGTCGACCCAAATTAGAGTTTGGTTCTCACCATGAAAAGTTCGACGTTTGGCCTAGGCCTTACATTGCCAACAAAACAGAGCAGAAGATTTAGACTTCAGTGGTGTAGAAAAAAAGAGAACCCGCTTTTTTAATCCCATACAGTAGTATAGAGCATACTTTTAATTCAGGTTAAAACTTCTCTTATCGTAAAATCACTTATTTCTTAGATTTTCGAGGACCATTTTGCAAGACGCGAGATTCTGTCGTTACCAGTCCAGTGTACCAACCACAGTGACGGCTGCGACTGGAGAGGGGAATTAAGACAGCTAGAGGTATGTTGTATCACATCATCTAAAATTTTCTACCGTTTCGGTTTTTATAAAAAATCTGAAAACAGGAGATTCCTGAAAGTAACTCTACGATATTTTAGTTCACGCAAGCGTCATTTGAAGTCGTTTTCCCGCACAAGACTGGAAAGTTAGGATCGCATTAAGTCTTATTGCCTTATACCCCTCCCCCCAAGTAAGGGAATTTAAGACAGTCTCAGATCCTGGATTCCACGCTGTGGATTCCGGATTTCAGGTACTGGATTCCACTCTTTGTCAGTAAAACTTAGATTCCACTTTCCAGTTGCTGGTCAGATTCCGGATTCCTCGAGCTGTATTCCAAACTCCAAAGCCCAGGATTCTCGATCCACAAGTAAAATTTCGCCGGATTCAATTCCGGATTCCACAAGCAAAAATGTCCCGAATTCCTGATTCCCTTACACGAGGCGACGCTTCTGTCAGCCTTTGACCAGTATTTTAACATTTTTTTTTTTTTGTTTACTACTAAAGGTTCACCTGGAAAAGTGCTCATATGCAAAGGTTCAGTGTATGCATTCTGGGTGCGGAGCCTTAGTACCAAGAGGTGATTTGCCGCGCCATCTTACTGAAGATTGCAACTTCAGGCAGGTTTTTTGTCAGCTGTGCAAACTAGAGACAACCGCTGACCAGTTAAAGGTAACATTTATCACTGTGTTTAATTAGATTAAGAAGCCAATGACTTGGGCTATCATGGGCTATCATGGGAGGGGCAGGTGATCTCCCGCAAAGCTAGCTGAAAACTTGTGAATCTTTTTTGGCGAAGAATCAATATTTGGTTCAAAAAAGCCTTCTCCTTTCTGATTATGACGAGATACTGTATTCCAGGGGTTCCGCAACATGATTATAAGATTAATTATGTTGGAATAAATAGTCCAATATTGGCAGGTTTCAATTCATGTTATATAAAAGATATTAAGTTACTCTGTCTTTGCAGCAACACCAAGAAACGGACTGTCAGGAGTACATCGTGGATTGTCCGAAGTGCTTCGCTGTGAAAATGCCACGAAAACAGGTAAAATTGCGATTAGATTCAAATTCCAAATTTCCTCCATAAGGCTAATTTATTAAGCAACTCACCTCACTTGTATTGTGCCACACAATTAATGGCAATTCAGCCATTGTTTAAGGATATAATAATCTGGTTTGGGATAAAATTATGGTAGTTAACATGGTGACTTCGAGCGACTTTCCCCTTTTTCAGTATTGCCTTAGTATGTTAAGAATAGTATGATTAAGTAGTATGTATTAAGTAGTATGTTTTGAACTATATCTCTTTAAACTTAACTCATGCATTCTTGGAAGCTCCCGGAGATTCTTTGAACTGTTTTGCACGGCACTGCCGGTTGTGTTAAAAAAAGATAAATGGAATAACATAATTTTTAATATTAATGTACAACAGCTTTCAAGCCACCTGGATCCTGTCAACGGAGATTGCGAAGCTTATGAGGCACCTTGTCCGTTCCACACCATAGGATGCCAGGATGAAGAGGTTGGTCCTGTGAACACATGCTATTTTACGTTTGAAAAGCCAATTTTTTTCCTTCCGCACTACTGTTAAATCCCTTCATCACTGTAAAATGTAAATACATACTTACTTCGGTCTCTCAAGGAGAAAATGAATTAAATTAAACCATGATAATCTGGCTTCGGATCCTCGAAATACTTGGGGGAAAAGGATAAAATTAAAATCCTGGCTTGAACGAAACATTTGTGATGATAAACCACTTGGTCGGAAGAGAAAATTAGTACGATACTGACAAACAAATTTTTTTGTTGTTCTTTCCCAAGACATTCATGCTTTCAAACTTGAGGCATTCGTCACAAACTCTCTGTTTCAAGCTTACGAACGACGGATATTTAGTTCTTCCGTTTTAGGTACCAGTACTACCTCTCTGAAATCATAGTATTTAAAATCCTTTGCAAATGATCGCTAAGAGCATAACATTACTCAAAGAGAAAAATATTATAAGTAAATAAAATTAAAATAACGCCCTTGAACATAGCTAACAATATGTATTTTTTTTTTTGCATTTTTATAGCCAAGAAGGAGAAAAGAAAACAAGGATCATCAGGATAAAATGGTGACAAAACACCTTAACTTCCTCCTGTTATTTGTGCAACAACTGTCAAATTTGGTGTATTCCAAGATTAATCATGCAAATACATCAACGGAAAAATACCGACTCTTGGAAACCATGGATACCACAATTCACAATTTACTACAAAAAGTAGAAAATATCATAGTAGAACAGTCTGAAATGTCGTTACTACTTCGAACCCATGGTACACGTATTAGTGATGCTGAAAAGAGCATTGAACGCCTTTTAATGGATAACGTGATACCTGACAGTCATCCCTTAAACTCCATGCATCATTGGTCTCAAGACGATATAAGTCGTGTATTGCATAGGTTGGACAATGCTGATGCTAAAACAGCTAATCATGAAGTTCTTTTGGTTGAAATGAACGCAATGGTGCAAGAAAAGACCAAACATGTCAATGCCTTAGAAACTCAGCTTAGAAATGCAAATGACGAAATTAGGAAACTTCAACGGCGAATGGAAACTTTGGAGTACAATTCAAGTCTCAGAAACATCGCTACCGCTGATTTAGAAGAACATATTAGACAGCAGGAGTTTTCGTGCAATGATGGTGTCCTTATATGGAAGATCACCGATTTTGCAAAGCGCAGGAACGAAGCGATAACTGGTAAACAGGTGTCTTTCTATAGCCCCTGCTTTTATACTAGTCGCCATGGATACAAAATGCGCGTGCGCATCTATTTAAACGGTGACGGCATCGGCAAGGGAACGCACATTTCACTGTTTTTTGCTGTCATGCGCGGTGAGTACGACGCAATACTCCGCTGGCCATTTCAGCAGAAGGTTACGCTCATGTTACTTGATCAAAACAATGTAGAACATGTAATCGACGCCTTTAGGCCTGATCGCAACAGTTCATCTTTTCAGAGACCAAGAAGAGAAGTAAACATCGCCAGTGGATGTCCTACATTCTGTTCCTTATCAGAGCTACATAACCACGCCTATGTCAAAGACGACACTATGTTTATCAAAGTTATAGTTGATACCTGCGATATATAAAACCGTTTCTCAAAAAGGTGACAGAATATATTTTGATATTCTTTATCATATCTTTCTTAACGTATTTAGCAGTTTAACCTGGAGGTTTTATGCAAACGGACTCCATTGTTTGTAAAAGTTTAGATTAGGGCACGAAAAAAACGGTCTTTTATATCTACATTCTACACTTAATAACTGTCTGTAATAAGCAGTGATCA
Source organism: Porites evermanni (assembly GCA_942486025.1). NCBI lineage: Eukaryota > Metazoa > Cnidaria > Anthozoa > Scleractinia > Poritidae > Porites > Porites evermanni. Next base: position 101,159 of record CALNXI010001481.1, on the reverse strand, counting down.
AGAGGGGAAAGAGGATAAAGCTATATCCTTTCTTGCAGTCATGTAATGATTAAAATCTTTTAATAAAGTGCAAGGGTTCGGTTCTTGTTACCGCTGTTTACAAAGTGGCATTGCAATTTTGCCCCAAAATTTCACTTAGGCACCGTTCACAATAATGCGTTTTCGTTTAAAAACGCCTACATTTCGAAGCGTCTTGGGCTCTCCATCCACACTAATGTGCTGACCGCTTTCATCGAAAACGCTTCGATTTGAAAACGCTCTTGAAATTGGATCAAAGCGAGATCGGATACTTATCGTATTGTAAACGACACATTTCGTAAACTCATTAAAATGAGAAAAACAGGTGCGTGTGTTTGAGCAAGCGTTCAACTTACGTCCCAACGTGCAATTTTATCGCCGATGTTTTCGAACGTTTTAGTCTGGATAGTCGAAAGCCCATCAAAACTGACGGTAGTGTGGACATGAATGGATCGATGCGTTTTCCATGACATGAAATAGCACACTTTAAAAGCGCATTAGTGTGCCTTAGAAATTACCCGGGTGGCAGTGGCTTAGAAAATGAATGGAAATATGGGGAACGACGCTATGCAAACTAGAAAATCGCACAAGGGCCCGACGTAGGACCGAAAATTTTGCACCGCTTTGTTTCTTCCAGAGTGTTTTTATAAGTCTTTTCTGTAAGTAAATGATCATAATTAGGTGCAGACGCTGCCCGTTCGTCCTCTGATGCTTTTGACACCGTTGGAAGCCCGTCAAACCCGTGTTCTGTTCATAAACGACAAAACCTGCCAGATACGTATACAAGCACACCACGCAAGCTATTCGGTTCCCGGCGCCAAATTGCTTCTTGCGTAGTTTGGGCATATGCAGAAAACGCGCACGCTGTTAAGTGACAGTAAATTAAAAGGTACTTCTAGATTATAAATCAGAACGTAACGTAACAAAACATTGCCTAGATAGAACATACGAATTACTGTTTTGACTAGTAAAGCTGTTTCATGTTAGTGGCGCCAATTTTACCGACCCAAAAACGGGTCGGTGCGCTTGGACCAATCAGAGTAGCTCCCAAGGACCCTTGGGGATAAGGCTGTCACTAACAAGTCCTAAGGGCATTGGAACGTGACTTGCGGTGGGGTCGATTGCGAGGTGAAGTTGACAGGCCAAACACGACTCATACGGCAGGATTTTTCCGCGGGTGACGGGTGGCGGGTAGCGGGTTGGTGACGGGTAGCGGGTGGCGGGTGGTGGGTGACGGGTGACAAATCGGTCAGGCCGTCAAAAATAAAAAAAAATAAAAAAAAAAGGAAACTGTCAAAAATAAAAAAAAAATAAAAAAAAAAGGAAACCAACAAAAGAAAAAAGATGATAAACACTACAAAATCGGATATTTTAGCAGTATTCTTCTAAACGATATCACATGCACGAGATAGCTTGAGGAACTCATAATAATTAAAGTAATATTTATCCTGAGACCAGACAAGTAAGATCGCATTCTCTTCTCGACATGTTTGAACAGTGTCTCAGATTTTTGACAAATGCGTTCGTTCTTTTGTTATAAGTTGGGATAAACATTGCACTGCCCGTGGAATAAATTTTTGCCAGTTTGGTTCCCGACTTGTATTTTAAAATGAACAAACTGTCTATTTCGAGAAAACAAGGAAATTTTCCTGAGACTAAAACAACAAAGCTGTCAATGTTAATGCGTACGAGAGAAGGAGCAACAACGCCTTTGACGCAGCATGGACCGTTTTCGCCGCATGTGGCGTCTCGGACGCGAATTGATCTCGTTGTATATATATACAAAAAGGATCTGCATACTACTTAAAAATACTGATTAGGATGGCAATCATGCCGCATACTAGGGCAAAACTGATCTACGACTCGGAAGGCCTACTTCTCAACCTTATCCCTCATAAAAACCCCTTTTTACGCGTCACCCCCTGCCACCAACACCGTACTCCGTACTCCCTCTCCCTCCCCATAATCATAATAGACCTGCCACGTTGTTTTATAAACAGTAAATGTAGTCTCTTTCTCACAGTTATTTATCTTTCACACCCGTTATTGAAGAAGCTTATATATAGCTAAGAAGTCGGACGTCTTTCTAACCACACGTCCGCTCGTTGTATATTTCTCTCAGTAGTGGTTGATCTTAAATTAAGGGCCATTTGGTCATTAAAATGTTTTTAAGGTTCTGCAAAGCAGGGTGGTACGTGGTAACGAATGGCAGAATTTTCTTTCGCACTTCATTGCTCTGTGACGTCCTGCACAGTGAAGTAATCACGTTTAATTGTATAAATGTTACGTGAAAATTAAAAAAAAAATACTTCTAGATTATAGATATATCAGAACGTAACGTAACAAAACATTGCCTAAAAAGAGCATGCGTTTCACTGTTTTGAGAAGTAATATATAAAGCTGTTCACATAAGATTTTTGTGACAAACAACAATAAACCGATGATATGCCTTCAACACGTCAATGGGAAATTCAAAATTCAATGTTTCGGACGCCATTAGACTGTTTTTTCCCGACTTTAAAGGGCTCAAAACATGGTTCAAGTTATCGAGGGTAAAATTATATACAAATGATCTGAGGGGAAAAAAGTACTTCGAATTAGCGTGAGGTTCGAGTTACCGTGGATACAATTACAGTGACGGTATGACGGAGATCGATTTTGGTTCGAATTAGCGCGAGGTTCGAGTTAGCGAGGGTTCGAGTTATTGGGAGTCAACTGTACTTTTTATGAAATTCTCTTAGCTTAACCTTTACAATTATTAGTCCGCAGAATTTGTATGTAGATATTGGCGTTTGCGGTTCACATTACGATTTGTCACTTGGCTTGGCTTTTAATGTCGTGTACGTCTCTATTAATAGTACGATATGGTTTTATTGTTGTTGTTGTTGCTTTGCACATGTTAAAAGCTCAAAACCCCCGTATTTAAAAAAACAACGTTGTAAGCCCCATGATTTATTTCTACGAATTCCCTTCCCATGAAGCTATTTCCCCTCCCACCCTCTCCCCCGGGAAGTAAAAGTTCTTTTGGACATATCCTTATAAATCGTAGAATGACCGAGCCGTGTGCGGTCAAGATGGCTGTATATCGGCCTCGTTTTTTTTGAATTTTTTTTTTGCGTTGTGCAGTTGACCTCGATGTCAACGTTTCGGTCCGTAAAAACAAAAATAAATAAATCATTATTAACTTGCAAACTTGGTCAATATAGATGCGTCAATAATACAAACGTATTGCGTGACACCCGCAATTGAAATTCAAACAGGGAATTTTCCCTTTCCCGGCATGCTTTATCAGCATAATTTGCGCCACTTCAGTTCCGCTTCTCCTGGACTTCGAGTAAGTAGACAAAATCATCTTCAGCTAAAACTGATGATCATTTATGATTTACGATCAACATGTACATGATTTCCTTTCTATCTTACAATTTGTTAAAGGTTGAGGTCATTTGCATGATGTTTTGTGATAGTATAAAAGTCAAACAAAGTAAGGAATGTTCTCGAAAGCTCGCTATGTAATGATAACTTCGCTTTTAAACTTTTTTCTTGACTTGATCATCCCCTTTTTTTTTCAGGCAGCAAGTTGATTCTCTGAAGTCATAGGTCTGTGGGAACAGTGTGACAATCGACGAAGTCGATTGCTGTCGAAGGCACAAGTCAAGATACGAAATAAGGTAACTGATGATACTAAGAGGCGGATTATTGGGGCGGAAGTTACACGGAAGGAAATTAAGGCAAGGCAAGACTTTTAAGACGTTCTGAGTGTTGACTGAACTAACTACATAGCATTTATTTGCTTTTGTCTTTTTTTTTGCCTTCCCTTTCCTTCCAGCCGAGATCTAGAGACTGCGTAGGCGATCAGTAGAACGTTGGTTCGATTATCCGGGTCTGCTCTCTAGTTGCACTCACAATGGGGTATTGTATTTAATATCCGCACCCCCCGGTTGGGTACCAATGGAATTCGTCGAGAATGGAGGTTTTCTTTGGGGGTAAAACTTAAGAGCGACGGTCAGGAAATATCGACCATTAAGTGGCAAGAGTTGAAAAATCGATTTCCTTCATTTTTTTGTCCATAAATAGCTTTTAGGTAGATAACTAATCTGATGTAAGTTGTTCTCGCTAAAAGGCTTTTATTTTCGAGAAAAGTAAGAAATAACAGTTTTCGTGGTCGGAGTCTCAAAATAGCCCTACTTCAACCCGAAATTTGCTTACATCAACTCTCCCTGCGTTCGCAAATAAAGCCGCAAGGAGAAATTTGGACACTTTCCATCAATAGAACAACTCTTCTTCATTCACTAGAAGATACTTCCAAAGCAATTTCGAGACTCGTTGAACTGACATAATTCAAACACGAAGAACAGGTATTTACGGTGACAAAAACTTTAATTTAGTAATTGTTTTCTGCGGCATTATTCTTCATGTGGCATAGCTCCAAATTTTCCCACTCCTCGTTTATTCACACATTTAGACATTTATCCCAAACATACCTGAGAATTGGCTTGGGTTTCCGAAGGCAGCCTCCAAACGAAAGTATCGAAGTCCGGTAAATATAGTGAAGCGTGAGCAAAGTAACGTATGTAACGGCTCCAAGTTTCCTGGATCGTAAAGTAACAAGACAAAATATCTTCCTGTTCCGTCATCCTTAGCGAATTACCATTGTTCAGTCCTTATTTTTCGATAAAAAGTGAGTACCAGAATACTAGCGCGTTTGATTTTTTTCTTCTCCAAAATACTGTCGGTATTGAAAATGTTCCTCTTTCAAGAATGGCGTTGCGTTACTACCGTGATCCCGTGACTGTCATTTTGACGGCTTCGTGTCTTCAAACGTAAGTTATGTCAGGTGCAGTCACACAGATTGTCACGCAGAGTTGCCGGAGTAGAGTTCACTGTTTGAAAATGGCTAAAATTGACCCAGTCTCACCTTTTTACCCCACTCTTTGATTGAAAAAGCAACTTTGCAATGGGAAAACGGCCTACAAAAAGTACGAAAAACGAGCCTTTAGGCTGTAAATATCTACTTTTGTGCGTTTCGAAATTGAAAGTGTTTACACAATTAATTACCGCCGGCCTACTATGAAAATTCCTGAACTTCGATGGTGTCTTACAGAGATTTCCTTCAATAACTCAAGCCAATTCTCAGGTATGTTTTAAATGAATGTGTAATTGTGTCATTTAAATGGCATTGAGAGAATTTGGAGCTATACCACATGTTAAATATTGCCGTCGAAAATGGGTAACGAACTTAAGTTTTTGTTATCATGAAAACCTAACTCTCGTTTTTGAATTATTTCAGTACGACGCGCTTCGCTATTGCCCTGAAAGTATCTTCTAGTGGAAGGAAAAGAATTTTTCTGATCATGGAAAGTGTCCAAATTTCTCCGTGCGGATTCGTTTGCGAACGCGAGGAAAGTTGATGTTAGCGAATATCAGATTGAAAATTAGGGCCGTCTGAGACAAAAAATAGGTTTCTGGCGGGAACAATCTACATTAGGTTTCTTATCTACCTAAAAGCTGTCTATGAACAAAAAATGAAAGAAATTTATTTTTTAACTCTTGCCACGAAATTAAGATTTTGATCGTCGCTCTTGAATTTTCAACAAAATCTTCAGGGGTGAACAGGAAAAAAAATAATCTTTTTGCGAAATTCCCTTGGGGTAAAACTCATCTTCTTCGGGGTAGACCCATTTTCTGTGGAAGTCTTCAGGGGTGAATGCAATTTTATGGAATTCTTCAAGGGTAAGACGAAAAGTCCTTATTAAACCGGGGAGGATATAAAGTACAATAACCCAATCATTTGTGGTACTGTACTGCTTTGAAATTCAGTTGACTCCCGATAACTCGAACCTTCAAGGGAAATCGAAAAAAGTTCGAGTTAGCGGAGTTCGAGTTGTCGGGAGCTCGAAAGAAATAGCGGGGAGGAAGAAAAAAAACAGTTTTTACTGCACAGCGTACATTTTAATCCAATTAATTGTAGAAAGGTTCAGTTACAATAAATTTAAAGATACTTCTAGATTATAAATCAGAACGTAACGTAACAAAACATTGCCTAAATAGGGCATGCGAATTACCGGTTTGAGAAGTAAAGCTGTTTCATGTTAGATTTGTGACAAACAACATCAGCCTCCACTTGTAAACTATATGCCTACAACACGTCAATAGGAAATTCAAAATTCAATGTCTGGACGCCAGTACACTGTTTTGTTATTGTTGTTGTTTTTTCCGGCTTTTTAAAGGCTCAAAACATCAGGGGCACCCAACGAGAATATAGTTCAAAACCACTTAAACATAGCATTCAACGTATTTTAGTATTTAAACGGTATATATAGGCATATTTTTATCTCCTAAATTAAAAAGTAGACAAGCCTAAAGGATCGACTTTCAGATCACTAGGCTTTTAATATCCCTAGTTTTGAATGGAAAAGCTTTTAAAGTCGGTCTTTAAAGGCAGGGTAAAAATCCGTTAAAAATGGGCAATTATACCATTTTTGGGGGTTTCGAAAATCCTAGCAGAGGCAGGCAAGTAAGAAATTTAACGACAAATGTTCCGAAAATTCTAGATCTTAAATCGTCTTCCGAACAGATATTTTCCATGGTTCGAGTTATCGAGAGTAAAATTATATAGAAATGATGTGAGGGCAGAGGGGAAACAAAAATTACTTCGAGTTAGCGGGAGGTTCGAGTTTTCGAGGGTTCGAGTTACCGAGGGTGTAATGTATGACGGAAATCCAGGGGAAATTGATTTTGGTTCGAGTTAGCGCGAGGTTCGAGTTAGCGATCGGGGTTCGAGTTATGGGGAGTCAACCCTACCTTACTCCCCGGCCATTCCAAGCTGACCCGAATGTGTCTACAGATTGCGCAGTATCTCTAATAAAAAGTATTTGCTTTACTTTTTTATGGAACGGAATTCCTATTTTTACTATATGTATTTTGTTCAAACAGGTTCGCGAGGGGAGTAGCCCCTGACGGTTACAACTAATAGCTCAATTCAACCAGCTGGCAAGAAATTGACTATATATGCCCCGCAATTCCACCAACAACTACACTGCCTAGTACAGATCATACCTATGATCAGACCTATGATAAACGAAACAAGTGAATATGACTTAAAATAACAGTCGCAATAAAACGTTATGAAGGGCTAGGTCAAATTAGATGCCTAGCATGTCAGATATTACTTTTCTGAGGCACTATACAGAAAAAGAAATGAGATTGCGAACTTTTGTTTCAGACAAAAATTCGGCGAAACTTCGGCGCATCTATTGTTCTAGTCCCTGCGAAATTTCTGAAGCCAGGTGATGAACCGAAACGAAAGTTCGCAGCATGAACCGAAATTTCGTTGCGAAATTTTGAGAAAGCTTCAAGAAATTTCGCGTCATTAACGAAATTTCGGTTCGTGTTAAACGATATTTCGCTTCGACGAACCGAAATTTCGTGTGAGCGGAACGAAATTTCGTTTTTGAAAAGTTTTTAACTGACCAGGGTGCGGTTGTTTACGCTTTTTGCTAGGTAACTGCAGCTACCAAGGAATGAGCAGTGGAACCTAAAAAGTCAATTTAAATCACGTAATGTTGTCAAGGAAATTTGCCTTTTTTTTTCCTGGAAACATATGCACGTATTTTGTTTTGGACATTATTAAGGCCAAGTTCACACTCTATCGGATAGCTTTTCCTGCCGCCACGAAAAACTATCCGATATAGTATGAACAGGAACGGCCTGGAACCGGCAAAAGTTGTTCACGCACATCGATCTTTGTGCCAGAGGGGTTGGCCGAGAGAGTTTGGTGTACTAAATTCCAGTCCTCACTCCTGAAAAATCTCGAATATTTACTTTCGTCTTAGTGGATTCTGGTCCTCGTTACTACTTATTCATGCACCGGCACGACCGTCCAAATAGGTGTTCACACAGTACCAAAGTATGGCACAGAACCTTTCCGATATATGTGGCGCTCCACTTTCGAGATCTGCGCTGCCCATGACTTCGCTCCGTCACAGGAATCGCACCGAAATCACCGTTCTTATCCGGCGTCCACGAAAGCTATCCTTTATAGCTAGAAATAGCCTTAATAGAAGCGTTTCCTCTAAAGGCCAATGCGAAAATACCATAATATTCTCAAATTGCAGCTGGCGTAGAGCTTAACGTTAACCTGAAGTTCCCCTATCCACAGGCGGCCCAAGCTCGGTGCATAAATTACCACGAGTTTCGATACTGTTTTGCATATTAGGCACGATTTAAATTAAGACTTTGTATGAGAAATCCAGTATAGTTGTGAAACCGTAGAAATATAAGCATAATGATAGAAATAAATTTTACTTACGTAAACTTGGATCTGTTGTTGCTTTTTCTGTGTAACCTGGACTCAATTCATGGCCATTTTAGATACGCTTATCTAATTGAATAATTCCAAACACCGCTCACGCGCAATCAGTAGACTGTCTGAGGGTAGGGAGATGCATGTTTTGTCATGCAAAGTTGATTTCCCAGCTCCCTGGGTCCATGTTCGCGTTCACCACGCAACACGTAGTCACCGAGGTTCCTGAGCGCACGTCAGATTACTCAGAACCAAAAACTGTTTACACCACCAAAAGACACATCGCAATACCCATGACGAGGGGAAGAGATAAGAAACTGATCTGGCCTTAAGGATTTAGCTCTTTCATTTTGAATCGGTGCGCGGTTCTTTGATGCGGGAGAGATTTGTGAGTCGAGACTGCCGACACGGTCATCTGCCTTACTACGCTTTATGTAGGAAAACAAACAACGAGCCAAAAAAACGTATAAAACGGCCATGAAGTGAGTCCAGGGTAAACAGAAAATGCAACAACAGGCCCAAGTTTACGTAAGTACAATTTATTTCTTCGTTTGTACCTATATTTCTACTGTTTAACAACTATACTGACCTTCTCATACAAAGGTTTTAATAGTGGGTAATATGCAAAACGGTATCGAAACTCGCGGTAACATATGTACCGAGCGTGGGCGGCATGTGTACAGGCCAGCAAGCTCTCTGGCTTGCTCGCAGGCTAGTCACAAGCTGCAAAGCTCTATTGACTTTGAGTATTAGAACAGTAAACATCTTGGTTTTTCCTCCCATTGCAGGTCTTTGAAAGATCCAAGCTGGCGGCCACATATATAATAGTAGCTTTCACAAAACACTCTATCAAAGACCAAGGGAAAATATTCGTGAATCTTCTGATTTTAACTTCAAAGCTACAAATCGTTATTGTGATTTCGAACATGGTTGGATATCAACTCTCCAGTAATGATCTAATAAGTATACCGTCCAAGTATATTTGTAAGCAGTGTGGCTTTGTACTACGCGAACCTATGCAAACGCCATGTGCTCACTTTTACTGCAGATCCTGTTTGGAAGATCATAAAAGGTAATTATTGTATATTTAAGGTATAGATAGAAGAGTGGGTAAGCGGAGAAAAATTAATAAATAAATAAGTAATGAATAAATAAATGAATAAATACGCCAATAAGTCTTTCTCTAATTTTATCCAAAAATGCTATGGAATTGAACTGACTTATTTCTATAAACAGGGCATCCAGTCAGAATGATGGGTTTAAGTTTAAGTAAAGTCATGTGCACCGGTCTTAACGCTCTTCAGGCCGCTGGATTAGAGCTGGAGACTGACCGACCTGTTCACTTGTCTGCCATTGGACAGTTCATCCGTAAATCGGATTAGACCAAAGCTATGAACTTTGAACGGTCAAAATAAGGACGCTTGAAGAATTCGAATGGTTTTATTTTTGAACCGGCACCATTTTCCTGCGAAAATCGTCGGAGCATTTCTTCAGTGCAAGAAATGTACTTTTGCATCGCCTCCTTCCTTGCCCTCCTCGTCAAATTATTTCTGCGCCATTAATTTTTGCAGCGGGGACGAGACTTATAAATGTAAAGATGACGGTGAAGAGTTTAACCTGTCTGAGGTAAGATACTGAGTTGTATGTGATCAGCATGGGAACCATCGCGTTATGCTACTATAGCCTACGAGCTGCCAAGCAAACATTTACTGCAATTGTAAAAGTATGTTTAAAAAAAAAAAAAAAAAAAAAAATTAGGAAATTTTAACCAAAAAAAAATTAAAAATAAAAAGTGGAGGGGAAAAGTTTAACCTGTCTGAGGAAAAAAACTGTGTTGTATGGTATCAGCAGGGGAACCCTCGGGTTTTTCTATTATAGCCTACAAGGGCCCAAAAAAAAATTTAATGCAATTGAAAAAATATATTTAAAAAAAAAAAAAAAAAAAAAAAATTCGGTAATTTTAGCCTATCAGGAATTCATAACTAGCTGGGCCCCCACCACGGGCTACATAATTCCATACCGTAGAGAGATGCTCAATTTTGTTTTTCTGATAGGAGCCAATAAAAATAACATTGATAATGATGATGATGACGTGGTGAAGGTGGTGGTGATGTCAATTAATGCACTAGAGGAAAAAAAAAAAATCACCTGTTGAATTAAGATACCCAACTGATTTTTTTGTAGGTATTTTATGATCGCTGGGTTAGGAACGAAATCCGGGACCTAACCGTCCACTGTCTATATAAGGACCACGGTTGTGAATGGGAAGGGAAGATAACTGCTCTGGAGGTGAGTGACGGATTAAAGTTTTTGAGATGAAAATTTACTTCTTGAAAGCCAGCTCTATGTCTTTGATACGTTCCTCCTTGGTTTTGATAAGTATATGCAGCCTACGAATTCAGCACCTCTCGTCACTCCCCGTCATAGGGGACGTTTCGTGAGAGAAACGAAAAATACTTAAATACTAAGGTTTCTGAAAATATCAAGACGTTGGCTAACTCGTTAATAACCTGTGACTCACAATAGTGGTGATTTTCATGATGACGTTATGTATTTTCAAAGAAGGAACTGGAAACACCCCCTATCTTGAATCTCCCATTTTAAATTAATCAAAAGTATTTCAATCATTACACTGAAAACCTGTATAAAAATTGCGGTAATCGTCATATAAAATTTGACTGTCTTTGAAAGGATGCTTAGGAAGCGAGCAATCTGCAAGTTGTAGAAAAGGAGAGAAATGAACAGTGCTGGAATTTGAATCAAACATCTACCATTTAATCATTTTAACATTCATTTTTTTTTTCTCGATTTAGTAACGCAGAGGCCTGAATTTCATTAACAGTTATAATACATTTCATATATATAATAATGTTTATACTTAATTAAAATAAAGTGTAATATAAGAATTCATGAGTGAAAACAAAAATAAAACCTTTTTTTTTATAAAAATGCAAATTTTCCGAAAAATATGGCTGCCAATAATCGGTTGTCATGCTATGTTGATGGACACTTCACAATGAATTAAAAATTTCGTTTCCCATTTGAATTTAAGGAAAAGTCAGCCGGCTACTTAACAATGGTTCAATGATGGTTACTTTAATTCTTACTCCATTTTTGTTTGATTAATCACTAGGAACACTCTTCCGGTTGTGATTTTGTAGAGATACCTTGTTTGTTTGAAGAGTGTCAAACAAAAGTACTGAAGTTAAGATTAGCTGAACATCTGAAAAACGAATGCAGCCAACGGAGTGTGCACTGTGAGCACTGCAAAGAGGAAATGCCTTTTGCTAAACTAGAGGTAATTTTCCCAAATTAATTAAATAGACAGGATATTACGTCGTGAGTCCTGAATGAAGTATAAAGGAATGGCATCCTACAATACAACCAGTGATCGGGAACGGAGGAATGTGATGAGCCTGGGTGTGTGGGAGGGGGGGGGGAGGGGGGTGGAGGACTCCGCCGCATATGAAAGGCGTGTGGATGCTCTTCGGAAATTTTGAGTGAAACCCCTACAGGAAACCGATCTGGGCGTGGCCCAAGCTTTTTTTGATCCCTAAAAGAGACCATGTTAAAACACAGACAAATGAGAAAACTTGGATTATATGAATGGAGTAAATAAAACAAATAAAAAATACAAATATATAAATTATATAAAAATATAAAAAAGCGCACGTTGGGATTTGCTCTGGAAGTGCCGATTTATACTACCGCAAAACGGGTCTTGTGGGATTTACTCTGGTTTTAGGCTTTAAATGTGGGGATTCGCTCTGCTGCTCGTTCCCCACTACTTTCATATGCGGAGTCTCCCCCCCTGGGTGATGAGATATTTTTGATGTATGAAATGCAAAATAAACTTTCACTGATAACTGCTATTTCAATGTGGTCTACATGCGCGCAACCCAAATGTCTAGTCGGCAACCTTTGTCAGTTTAAGCGGTGGGCCAAACGTCGACTTTTAATGAGACAAACAATCTCTAATTTGGGTCGACCTAAATTAAGTTAAGATCGTCTGTTGGGTCAGACGTCGAACTTAGGACGCGTCGAAGCAATCAACCGAATCAGACCATAAAGCAATTTTAGCTCAGTTTTTAATGAACTGTCTCCCAAACAAGGCTAAATATATATTATCACACAAATTTGTAATTTATTAGTTTAGTTCGTCGCATGTGAAAATCGACGTTTGTCCCGGAGATGATCTTCTGACGTACTGTCCGCCTGAAACAGAAGGACAGAGCGTGTTGGACGATCCAAACTCCTTCAGACGAACTTAACTGAACCAGACGTGGAACTTTTCATGAACATAATTCACTAAGGCCTACGCCAAACGTCGAACTTTTCCGGAGACCAAAGGCCAAACTCAAGCTTTATAGTGAATTAAATTCATCAAAATTTCGACGTCTGGCTCAGTTAAGTTCGTCTGAATGAGTTTGGATATCCAACACGTTCTATCCGTCTGCTTCAGACGGAAAGAACGTCTGAAGCTCGTCTCCGGGACAAACGTCGATCTACCAATAAACTAATAAATGAAAAATTTGTATGATAATGTATATTGAACCGTGTTCGGGAGAAAACTTTTTAAAATTGCTTTTTGGTCTGATTCAGTTGATGCATGTGTTCGACGCGTCCTAAGCTCGACGTATGTCCCCACAGACGATCTTAACTTAATTTGGGTCGACCCAAATTTTTACAGAGTTTGGTTCGTTTCATGAACAGTTCGACGTTTGCCTAGGCCTGTGACACTTCGTCAGTTGGTTGGGGTATTAAAGCCGTGATATCCCGCTCTGCAGATCATCACTCTGTCGAACTTGCAAAACTTTCTGTGAGTAAAAATGTCATGCTTTTTTTTTCACCTTAGTTTTTTAATTTCCCTTGCAAAAAGTCATAAGTTAATTCAACTCAATCGCAATTGATCGGAACAAGATCCGTTTTAACTTATTGTTTAGGACTTAACTGTTTGTTTGTTTGTTTGTTTTCTTACAGGATCATGTTGCCAACGATTGCCAATCATTTGCCATTGACTGCACTCTTTGCGACAAGAAAGGGATTCCTCGAGGGAAGCTAAAAGATCATCAGGATGCAGAATTTGGAGACTGTGAGGGCACCAAAGCAGCCTGCCCATTTGGATTACTTGGCTGTGAAGCAAGAGAGGTAATGTGCAAGGATCAGACTGCGTTCAGTATTTGTTTTTTTTTCTTCCAAGTTTTAGTCTTGTAAGTGATTGAATCAGTGAAGCATTAATTTTCCCAACATAACAACTATGCGATTGAGAGGACATTTTCCATGCCGTTCGAGACCTACAAAAATCAAGATTATTTATAAACAATAAGTCACTAAAAATTAAAACAAACAAACAAAAATGAAGCAACTTAATGAAAACAATAGTGGGATATTTAACCCTCTAACTTTTTTAGCGGTTAATTGTATTTGGTATTTGCTCTTTCTACCTTATTCAAACCTCTCAGCTGGTGAGCACAGATTCAAGAAAGTCACTCAGTGACGGTCTGTTTCTGCTAATCTTCTAGTTTTTGCTTTTTTAAAAAAATATAAAACTTTGCCATTTCTGTGCATTCTGGCTCTTTGCAGGAGTTAAGACGAACTGAAAGGAGACGTCACGAACAAACCTTGGTATCGTATCACCTGGCACTTCTGTTTCGATTTGTACTTACGTTAAGAGACCAAGTTGGTTGCTATGTTAATGAGATAAGTCCTTTAAGAGAAGGCGTCACAGTCGTAGATCGACTGAAATCAACAGTCGGTCAGCTTCTGTCCCAAGTTACAGCGGTGGTTCGGGAAAATGGGAATATCCAAGAGGAAGTCGATGGCTTGAGAACGCAACTGGCGCGAATGGAAGAAAACCTAGTGGAGCCAGATTCTGCTGCTATTGGACCGGGACGCTCCCTGAAAGTACAGTATCAGCAAATAACAGCAATGCTAGCTGATTTTAAGCGTCAGCTAAGCAACATGGAAGCAAAGTTTGAAAACCACGAACTGCTGCTCTCTGAAGCAAATCGCTACATTGAAGAACAAAACCAAGAGATTACTAGGCTGAAGCGACAAGCGGAAATGGACAGAGAGCAATTAAACCGGGCACAGGCCAAAGTAATATCTATGGAGGAAAGTTTGAAAAGACAAGGGAATACACCACCTGAGGCTGGTATTCAAAATTCGCGGAGAGATCAAGAACCAAATAGCTTTGATGGTACTCTTCTATGGAGGATAAATAATATTTCGGCGAAAATGTATGATTCATTTAACGAACCCGAGAAGTCCTTTTACAGTCCGCCTTTCTACACAAGTCGTCATTCAAGGGAATACACCACCTGAGGCTGGTATTCAAAATTCGCGGAGAGATCAAGAACCAAATAGCTTTGATGGTACTCTTCTATGGAGGATAAATAATATTTCGGCGAAAACGTATGATTCATTTAACGAACCCGAGAAGTCCTTTTACAGTCCGCCTTTCTACACAAGTCGTCATGGATACAAAATGTGCGCACGGATTTACTTGAATGGTGATGGAATGGGAAAGGGAACACACATTTCGCTGTTTTTCGTGCTCATGCGTGGTGAGTATGATCCGTTACTTCGCTGGCCATTCAGACAAAAGGTCACCTTCATGTTGTTGGACCAAGACAATGTGGAGCACGTAATTGATGCCTTTAGGCCGGATCCAAATAGTTCGTCCTTCCAAAGACCAAGGAGGGAGACGAACATCGCCAGTGGATGCCCCCTGTTCCTGCCGCTTGCGAACTTAAACAACCACGCTTATATCAAGGATGATGCGATGTTCATAAAGGTCATAGTTGACTGCTTTGACCTGTAAAAGTTGACCACTTATCAGCTGTTAAAATTTTGTAGTATGTTACCCGGCAGTTCGTCCCAGTGTTTGGCGGCGTATACGTAATGACTAATTAAAACTCTTTAGGCCACGTTAAGTGCATTATTAACCCTAGGTCGAGGTAAAGCATTTACACTTCGCACATTTGTCTGTAAGGTTATTTTGAGTGCAGTGTGAGCCTATCCAATTTAACAAAGTATGATAATTATATAGAATAGTTTCACTGTAAATGAATATGAAAGCGCGTTCGTTTACATTCTTTAGCTTGCTAATGTTTCTGGCTCCAAAAGGGATCCAGACTTGGCTGCATTACTTAACAACAAATATAAGGAACGGGGGCGTCAGCCTATTTTCTAGTATAATAATAGACACGAAAAAATTACTCAGTTCTGATTGGCTGAGACGGGAGCGCAGTTCTCCTGTAACACGAGTGCAAATTACAAAAGGTTTCCTATTGGCTGAAAAAAACAAAACAAAACAAAACAAAAGAAACCAACAAGAACCAATCAGAATAGAGTTGTTTTAACAACAAAATTCAGTAGGAAAAATTGCCGCCTTTTTCAGCAAACAACTATTTGATTTTGCATGCAAATTAATAGAACCTTTTTTTAAAATTTTTAAAATTCCAAAACCCGAACACAGCCAAAAGTTCGAGTTTCGGGCTAAATATATTGAAAATGTGGTGCTAAGAGAAAAATGCTGTCAACGAAATCGAGGAAAATGAGCCACGGAAACTAAACAAGCTACTTAAAACAGGTTTCGCTTAAGTCAAAAAAAAGAAAAGAAAAAGAACAACAACAACGGTGACAACCGTCCATGCAAGCCGTGACTGCTACACTTGTCAGGCTTTTAAATGAACAAAGATACAATTTTTCCATCATAACAAAAGGGATTTCAAAGCCACGTATGTTGTCCGTTGGAGGAGAAAGATGTCCGGTTGCTCTCTTTAAGTTTTTTGTCGAGCGAAGACTTCTATTATAACATGCAATGGTGTGGTTCTTCACGTTCTATCTGATCAGTATCAAACGAAACCGAAACCTTGATGACATACATCTTGTTCAAACTAAACCAAATGGCAAAAATACCATAAGTAACCGATAATGCAAAGAATCTGTAAATGATACTAGCCGTGAAGTTTAAAGTGAGAAAAACGTTGACGAATCATAGTGCAAGAAAAACAACAGACAGCAAGCATTGTACGCTTACATATCGCCAAAGTCACAGTCCACAGCAGTGATAATTTCCTCAACGACTACGATGAAACCGACGAAAAAGAGAGTCGACGACTCTCTTTCAATAAATCCAAACGAATTTATTAAAACCCCAGCGTGGAGAAAAAACAAATATTGGCAGTTTCCAACATCGCAACAACCGTGGCTCCACTTGCCCATCGATGGCAGCGTTGAGAACAAATTGCCTCCTTCATTTTCGAGTTTTAAATCTCAAAAATGTTTCCATGAATCCAGCCAATCATGGGGGTGTCAGGAACAGACAATGATGAACATTCGTTTAACAACTCAGCAAGTAATGTCTTTCATCTTTGGCAGCTCAAAGCGTTCTCCTGTTTTCAAAACAGCAGTAAATACGTCTTGCCGAGCATTCATAATGGAGGATGATTCTAAAAACATTTGCTTTTGCTGATTATTGTAAACCGAGTTATGTTTAACAGGCTGGTTTAAAATCAATACCTTGCACATTTCCAAGTTCTTAGCTGAATGATTTTGAAAACGTTGGTCTTGAAAATGCTTGAATTTGACAAAGGTTGTAATCTGTTTGAGCCAAACAGTTGAATGAATTGAACTAAAAACGCGCGCGCTGTCAAACTTTGTTGTTGTAGTTATGTTTTTCGTGTATATTATTAACAAGTAATCACATGATTTTTCTCGTGCAATTTGGAATAAATAAGCACTTGAAAATTTTTCAAAGACCAAAAAGTGCACTCGCCCTACGGGCTTGTGCACTTTTGTTGGTCTTGTTTACTCGTGTTATTTATTTCAAATTGCACTCGAAATCATGTGATTTCCTATACTAACACCTAATGATAACTTGATATCTTTTGTAATGGGAACCAGTTTATCGGCCCAACTTCACTCGCTCGAAACGCTGACATGTGATTCACAGATAGAGCAAAAGAGAGGTACAAAAGAAAATAGAAAGAGAGAAAGAAAGAAGAAAAAATGTTTTCTTATTCTTTGGGTGGTTAGACTGCGCGCAGTCCCTTTTTTTCTTCCAAGTCACTGATGAAGCACGCGTGAAGAGTCTTTGTTGACCCTAGTATGTATTCGCTCACTGTCTAAGAACTCAAAGGATCTCAGAGAAAAGTTGGACTGCAAAAACAATCTATCGGGTACTGGTCCACATGATTTTTAACCATTTTATGGCTCCGACAACATCCAACAAAGAAAAGACATAAAACTTACGCGTGGTAAATAAAGCCATTTTGTATCCATTTTTTTAAAATTTTTTACTTTATTTTTAGGTTTAAGACAATTGTTTTTCCTCCATACAAATGATCACATGTATACTTCAAAAGTTATACAACAATGCTGACGCTCATACTTCGATTCGAGCTTGGGCTTCCCGTGACGGGCTAAACATAGCTTGCGTTGCAAGCGTCGAAAGGGGTAGGGGAATGGAAGGAAGGGGAAAAGGGAGACGGATTGGGGAGAGAGGGTAAGGTACACCTACTATAGGAACCTCCATTTGTTTATTTCTGCGGACGCTGGCGTCCGCAAATTCCTGATTGGCTGAGCCGTAAAGAGCCAGAGTAACTTATTGGCGTGTATCCTGGCGTGTATCAGTAAGAGACAAATATGATGAAGGCATCGAGGAAATGTATTTTTCTGGCATGAGCTTTGGAAGATCTAGAATTACTCCAATCATGTAACACCTGAACATTAATTAATGAAGTCATAAATAAAACCAAATCAAAAGAAATTGTAGCACGTCATTTCAAACAAAATGAACAAACAGTCACAGACTTATCCACATTTGCTTGATAGCCGAAAATTTCAATGACTATTTTGTAAAAATAGGACCAAACCTGGCTAAAGAAATACCAACCCATCATATTTCCTTTACAAAGTATACATTAAGTATGAAAGAACTAATTATAGACTTTTCTCAGTTAGATTTAGAGCTGCTATGATATGGAAACTGTTTGCCAAATAGTTTGAAGGAAATTAGATCATTACAGTTTTTTTAAAGAAAACTGGAATGTTTTGTTAAATAACAATTGTTCACCGAAGTGGTGTGGCTTGTGGATTTAATAATAATAGATTAATGTCAGTTATAGATGTAATACAATAAGTACTTTATAGGTGGCAAATAAAAGATTGATTGACTAGAACTAACTGTGATAGCTTGTTTAGCAGGCAGAGATCCTCTTGAGGTTTTGTAATTGGATTTTTGCAAATACAGAGCGGCGAGCGATTGCGATTCTTTCCCACCTTTTCCGCAAAAACATATACCGTCTTGAAGAAACTTCTAAAAGGATTGTTAAGAGAGAGCTGAAGCTTTGTCCGTTGCGCTTTTTTAGAATTGTTTATAATTCTTCTTTGATTCATTATTCGCGCCACAGGCTAGAAACTGTTCTGTTTTTTTTTTTGTGACCATTGTGTTTGATGAGATAAGACCAAGGGTCTTGTGGACTCACACAAAACTGATTAGACTGCTAGCAGTAAAAACAAGAGAGACTGCTCGTAGTCTATGTTTGTCGTGTTTGCTGCGGGAGCAAGATCAGTAAAAAAAATATATCATTTCGTTCGAGCTATCCTGATTTGAAAAAAAAACGATTCGACTTGACAATTTCCGGTAAACAAAGTAATTTAAGTTCGGACCATGCTGAGACTAAAACTCACTATTTGTGATAGGGTCAGGTATTGACAATTGACGTTATCGGATTAGTAACTTAGTTAAGAAAATGGTGGCGGAACCAACTCGTATAGCAGGCGCTCCCTACCCCGCTTTTAGATCGTTCTAAGCCGACATAAACTTCAATGGTTTAAAAGCTAGAAAACGTCAAAAGTTCAAATTACTACCTAATCTTAGAAAACTGTAGCGCTTTATTTGTTTCTGTCAGATCACCAATTTAAGGTGGGTAAACACAGTTTTGGCAGTTTGAGAGTATATGTCATATGTCAAATCGTTGGAGCTCACAAGCTGAAACTTGGAAAGTGAAAAATATACCAGGTCAGTAAAAGATTTTGATTGACAGGTAAAATTTTACGGTTTCGTAGTTTCCATGGCAACATAGACCCTTCAATGCAACATTATATGTCACTTTTGCTCAGTTTGCATAAAACTAGCTCATTAGATTTTCCTATAAACTTGCACACAGCTCACTATAATTAATCATCACCATTTGAAACTTATTTGACCAAATACAGTCAACTCGAGTTGGTGTCCTCATTAGCGAGAGTCCGTAATAGTTTCTTGGCGTTTTATCGTTTCGGAGAAAATGTGAGACATCAGTTTTCTCAAATGGACAACAAAGGAGGCGGAGTTTTGTACCTGACTGTACGGAATGCTAGAATATCCACTTACTAGGGATATTTTTTACAAAAGTAGATGTTTTAAAATATATTTAAGTTAAAAGACTCTCCGATGTAAAGCAATGCAAAAGTTTTCATCTGTTCTGTTTTTGGGTTAATTGGCTGGTTTTATTTTTGGCAGTGCATGTGTAATGTGGTTCTATTTCATCCTTCGTTTCTTTCTTTCTTTCTTTTTCTTATTTTCGTTANAAGTTAAAAGACTCTTCGATGTAAAGCAATGCAAAAGTTTTCATCTGTTCTGTTTTTGGGTTAATTGGCTGGTTTTATTTTTGGCAGTGCATGTGTAATGTGGTTCTATTTCATCCTTCGTTTCTTTCTTTCTTTCTTTTTCTTATTTTCGTTTAAACTCATACGTTACCCATACGAATCAAGAAAATAGATTAAGTAAGGCTAGGATTACGTTGAATTTTAACGTGTACATGTTTATTAATGCCTTTTCCTTGTTATTTAGGGTTGGATCATCCTCAGACGATTTTGCATTCCTTTACTTAAGTTGTTGATGTCGCAGGATGTACTGCATGAATGACTAATAACCAAACAATCAGTTAAGCAATTTTGATCATTATCAGTAGACTGGACTGTAAAGGTTCGCGATAAAATTCTCATTCAAAAGTGCCACATTGTAAAAGAATGCTAAATTCTGTTTACAACCATGTACGCCATAAAATTTTAGCCCTTTCGGACCCTTTTACAGACCCAATGAGAGATTTAAATGTCTGTTTTAGAATCATAATACTAATAAAAAAGTGGAATTAAGGCACTTATTTGAATCTGGGAGTGTATGAGTGAGAATATTTCGATATTTTGATATTGTGTATTCGATACTGTGTATTGTGGTTATGATATTAAATTGTGTTGAAATCTAGCAGAGCGTTTCAAGACAGAAATTTGCTATCGTGTCTACACGAAGCTACAAGCTCGTTGCACTTGTTAAGAGTGGCTAGATGGGACTTTCTGGGATTATAAAATATTTCTCCCACATACATGAATTACACCGTTTAGAAGGGGGTTTGTAGGCCTGCTTGAAAATTGTCTAGGTGACCCGGAAGTTCATGTTACGGTCTTTAAGGTTCCACAGGTACGTAGAACAGCAGTTTACCTAGCTCGATGCTCGATGCTTTATCCTCTTTCAGTTCAGCTAGTCCCACGTAAGTCTTGTCAGGCTTGCTGTCTTTTGTATGTAGTTACGGTCGCTTGATTGATACAATGTATTTCCTGAGGCACTGCAATGGCCATTAATGGGGAAGTCGAAAGGTATGTTGCACAATTTTTTTTAAGACTCGTTCGCGGTATTCATGCTTGTGCTTCCAAGTAATACAGGAACAATGGATCACTGTCCTTGGAGCAAAGTTCTAGTGCTGGCCTCAAATAAATTAACCCTTAATACCAAAAAAACCAATTTTGTTATTTTTCATCCTTACCAGAAGTCTGTTGACTACCTTCCCCAACTTAAGATCTTCGATACTGATACCAATCAGTACGTTAGTTTAGAAATGAAAAATTATGTTAAACATTTAGGCATTCTGATTAACAAAAATCTTTCGTGGAAAATACACATTGACAATGTAGCTACTAAATTAAGTAAAACGGTTGGTTTAATCGCCAAATTGAGGCACTTTGTTCCTCAACATACCTTGCTAAATATTTACCGTGCTTTAATCTTGCCTTATTTAACTTACGGTTTGATAGTTTGGGGGCAGGCGTCAAAAACACATTTAACAAAAATCTTATTGCTTCAGAAAAAAGTTATCCGTTTCATATTTTTTGCCAACAGGAAGGTTCATGCCATTCCTCTTTTTATTGATGCAAATATTCTGCCAATTAGCTTTCTCTATTTTAAGTCCGTATCTTACCTAATGCATGATATTCATACTAATTCTGCACCCTCAAAAATCGTTAACTTGTTCATGAATATAACACAAGATCATCCTCTAAAAATAATATGTACATCAAAAAATTTAATCTTGAAAACTAAGGCAAGCCGTCCCAATTTTTTGGCGCTAAAGTATGGAATGAGATACCAGGTAGAATGAGAGATATGTCAAAAAAAGTGTTCAAACGAAAATTAATCAGTGTGCTCTTCGAAATATTAAAAGACAAAGATGATAACCTTGATGCAACCATGATAACACAAGAAATAAAATCGCGAAATCCTAAACCTTAGCCTCTTTCACAGGTTGCATTAAACAGATTTGTCTTTCTTGCTTTTGAATTCATTACACATATTTCTTTTCTTTTTCTGTGCTTTTTACTTATTATAATATGATGTGTGATTTGTAATAGAATTAATTTGGCACGCCTCGACTAGCATTTTTCTTGCTAACTGCGTGCCAAACAATTGTACTTGTAATGTTACGATAATAAATGTCTTGTCTTGTCTAGTAAACCTTCTGTCAGTCAGGTCTAGACGATGCGTGGGCCTGCTCCAATGCAGGCTAATCGGACCTCTCACGACTGCGTCGTCCCTTCTGGCTTTGGAATTTAAGCCAATTTCTTTCCCTGTATTCGACTTAGTTTAAGCCTGCTTACAGAAATTATTGAACTTACAGGCACGCCTGATCAACCAATTGAAAAAGAACCAGCGTTCCCCTTTTCTATTCAGTTTACAAATCACAAGAACGTCATTTGACTCTTCTGGCGCTTGCGAAAGAAAAGCATTGTGTCTGATATGACCTTATATAGATGTCACATATTGATTACTTTGGGATGAAATTGATCAAAATAGTTAAAAGACGTAACTCACTGGGCTTTAATCCCCTTCGCGAAAACTGAAAGACCACTTATTTAACAAGTTATCGTGCACAAACGAATCTTGCTGTAATAGGTAAAAGCAAAAAACCTCAACTTTTGCAAGAATTATGTCAGTTTCCGAGTCATTAGTTTAAAAACTGCTATTTCTCGAATCGAGGAGCGTTTTAAACCCCTGGAAGACACGTGAATTCTGACCCACATTCCGTTTCAGGGCGAGGTGTCCAATGTCTTATCACGTGGATTTCAAACAAATATAAACGGTGCAGTTTGAAGCAATATGCATTATTTGACAATTTTAACTGTTTTTGTGATACCTTTCAAAAACATCGACGCCTAAGAATTTTCTTGCGTTTTCAAAACATATTTCTATAAAACTGGCAAAAACATACCGGGTTCATCCCAGTGCATGGTTTTTAATTTTTTTATAGGCTGTGAATATAACACCGTAGTCCTAGAAATAGGGAACCAATCAGATTGCTTGAAACACCAAGATCACTGAGTGTCGGCGAATACTAATTAGATGTAAACAAAGTACATAATAATATATTATTCACACTCCGCTCACCAGAGAACAGTCAAAGAGTATTGAAGTATCTCAGCAAAAAAAAGGCAGAGCAAGTTAACAGTGAGTCACGCATCATGTTGTTCCTCGTGGTTCTTTTCTGTACTATGAGCATGTATCTTGCTGTGCTAACAACTGCTGATCATGAAAACTTCCTTGTTCGGGGCACTAAGATAGAAGGAGAAGACACTCATTGTTATAGCTCCTGTCCAGTCAGTTTGAAGCTGAACCAAGTGCTCCTTGTGATAACTGAGCCAGTTAGCCTTGCCGCGTGGCTTATCGTCCTTATCGTGATGATCTTGGTTCTGTACTCTACTGCTCTCAACTTGTACTTCGCCTTTGTAATAACAGCCTTCGAACGAATCTTGATTCAGGGCGCCAGGGTAGAACGACAGCAGCTCTGGGATGAGCGAGCAGCAGCGGATAGAAGGGACAATCTTGCTGTGAACGGAAATCGAGCCCTACCGCAAGAACACCCGGGATGACCGCCTTGAGAAGGTAAATGGCATTTCTTCTTCTTCTTCTTCTTCTTTTTTTTTCTTTTTTTTTTTTTTTTTTTTTTTTTTTTTTTTTCATTTTTAGTTTCTTCGCGTTTTATCGTTTAGGACAAAATGTGAGACATCAGTTTTCTCAAATGGACAACAAAGGAGGGAGAGTTTTGTATCTGACTGTACGGAATGCTAGAATATCCACTTACTAGGGATATTTTTTACAAAAGTAGATGTTTTAAAATATTTTAAAGTTAAAAGACTCTTCGATGTAAAGCAATGCAAAAGTTTTCATCTGTTCTGTTTTTGGGTTAATTGGCTGGTTTTATTTTTGGCAGTGCATGTGTAATGTGGTTCTATTTCATCCTTCGTTTCTTTCTTTCTTTCTTTTTCTTATTTTCGTTTAAACTCATACGTTACCCATACGAATCAAGAAAATAGATTAAGTAAGGCTAGGATTACGTTGAATTTTAACGTGTACATGTTTATTAATGCCTTTTCCTTGTTATTTAGGGTTGGATCATCCTCAGACGATTTTGCATTCCTTTACTTAAGTTGTTGATGTCGCAGGATGTACTGCATGAATGACTAATAACCAAACAATCAGTTAAGCAATTTTGATCATTATCAGTAGACTGGACTGTAAAGGTTCGCGATAAAATTCTCATTCAAAAGTGCCACATGCATTGTAAAAGAATGCTAAATTCTGTTTTCAACCATGTACGCCATAAAATTTTAGCCCTTTCGGACCCTTTTACAGACCCAATGAGAGATTTAAATGTCTGTTTTAGAATCATAATACTAATAAAAAAGTGGAATTAAGGCACTTATTTGAATCTGGGAGTGTATGAGTGAGAATATTTCGATATTTTGATATTGTGTATTCGATACTGTGTATTGTGGTTATGATATTAAATTGTGTTGAAATCTAGCAGAGCGTTTCAAGACAGAAATTTGCTATCGTGTCTACACGAAGCTACAAGCTCGTTGCACTTGTTAAGAGTGGCTAGATGGGACTTTCTGGGATTATAAAATATTTCTCCCACATACATGAATTACACCGTTTAGAAGGGGGTTTGTAGGCCTGCTTGAAAATTGTCTAGGTGACCCGGAAGTTCATGTTACGGTCTTTAAGGTTCCACAGGTACGTAGAACAGCAGTTTACCTAGCTCGATGCTCGATGCTTTATCCTCTTTCAGTTCAGCTAGTCCCACGTAAGTCTTGTCAGGCTTGCTGTCTTTTGTATGTAGTTACGGTCGCTTGATTGATACAATGTATTTCCTGAGGCACTGCAATGGCCATTAATGGGGAAGTCGAAAGGTATGTTGCACAATTTTTTTTAAGACTCGTTCGCGGTATTCATGCTTGTGCTTCCAAGTAATACAGGAACAATGGATCACTGTCCTTGGAGCAAAGTTCTAGTACGTGAAGCAGATCCAACTATTTTTTTTATCAGCTTCTTGAACACACTTGCTCCAAATCGACCTTTCGGCCGGCTTAGCCTGCGTCGAAGACAGTGAATCTTCTGTCAGTTGTCCAGACGATGCGTGGGCCGGCTCCAATGCAGGCTAATAGGACCTCTCACCACTGCGTCGTCCCTTCTGGCTTTGGAATTTAAGCCAATTCCTTCCCCTGTATTCGACTTAGTGTAAGCCTGGTTACAGAAATTATTTAACTAAAAGGCACGTCTGATCATACCCTGGCTCCAGAGGTCCGTTCCTAGAATACCTAATATGAAATAAACCGTGCTTACGGTTTGATATCTCGGTGCTTCGCGCCTCATTGATGCGGCTTCGCCGCGAACAATCAGTGTCGATAAGAAAAAAATATCCTCTGGAACCCAGGATAGTCTGATCACTGAACCTATTGGAAAAGAACCAGCGGTTCCCTTTGCTATTCAGTTTGCAAATCACGAGAACGTCATTTGACGCTTTTGGTACTTGCGAGAGAAAAGCATTGTGTCTGATATGACCCTATGATGTCACATGTTGATTACTTTGGGGTGAAATTGATCAAAAATAGCTAAAAGACGTAACCCACTGGGCTTTAATACCCTTGGCGAAAATTGAAGGACCATCCACTTATTTAACAAGTTATCGTGCACAAACGAATCTTGCTGTAATAGGTAAAAAAACAACCTCAACTTTTACAAGAATTATGGCAGTTTCCGAGTCACTAGAAACCCCTGTAAAACACGTGATTTCTTACCCACATTCCGTTTCAGGGCGAGGTGTTCAATGTCTTATCACGTGGATTTCAAACAAATATAAATGGTGCAGTTTGAAGCAATATGCATTATTTGACAGTTTTAACCGTTTCTGTGACGGCGCAGAGGAGAAATTACTCATCACCCGATCAAATGGTAGGTAAAATTTTGTCTCCATTCACGCTCCACGTTTACTGACTCATTACAAGTTTATTGTCGCGACACCGATCATTTAGTATTTCCAACGAGGCATGCAAGGTAGATCAGCTATTGGTTTCTAGAAAAGTCACTACATATGCAGCATATTGCTCATCATGTATAGAAATTTGCCGCATGTTCACACAACTAAGCCCTAGTAATCTCTACTTCTCCAGCTGCTTCTTGGATTTTATGTTTGCAAGTGTCGAGTGACCTTTCCAACCTGTCTATCGTCACTCTCCGATCCGAGTCTATAGTCTGTGTCCGGAACTGAAATGACTGGTCGCGCGAACGTTCCTTGGTGGTTTCCGTGGCTTATTTTTTGTCTGTAACCCTGGATCTCCTCCAAAAATCCGGGAAATAAAAGATAAGTACAGTAGGAAAACGTAATACAGTGAGAAACTCCCGGGAAGAAACTGAGGATTTTTTGTTACCTTATGCACCGCGAAGTGACCCTCTTGAGAATAGCTTGCGTTACTGCCTTAACCGCTCATAAATTACTTAGTTTTAAACAAAATGTGTCATTTTAGAGGGATATCCATTTCTTTTGCTCGGCTTCCATTTCAATAGCATTAGCTGCTTAATAAGATTTTTTGTTTCTTCTTTGGGCTAAAAAAACTTGCATGTCTTTATTAAACTGCCAATACGGCTCTTCAGATGCCCGGTGCAACCGCGTGTGTACGTGTATAAAGGTAAGGTTCAAAAATAACTCGTGATCAGTGCAAGATGTCATTGTACGGGGTTTCCCCGTGATTCCATTCATGATGAATATTTGCATATGCCCACAGTAACATTATTTAGATTTTAGGCCATAGAAACAACTATGAAAAATTGATTAAGCGTCACCGATATAGATGCTCTCTTAAACTCGTATTGACAAAATACCGAATTTTGTCGAGCAGATGGTATTTATGCTTAAACAAGTCGTAATGTTTCCCATAGGTTTGAAGGTTCTTGGACTTTTACGCAGATGAGCAGCTCCCGTCGCTGGAACGGTTTGCTCAGCTGGGCAGTAGCATCCTACGCAGACGGGTCCAGACGTTGCTAGGGCTTCATTGTACGTTGACAAAGCCGCTAACAGTGTCTGCGTGGAAAACGCCGGCACTAGGTTTCGCTAAGTAATAGTCACGGTCCAGTGCTGCATGTCGAGGAATAAAACGGGCAGGAACTAAAGTCAGTGTTCAACTAATCGACGCCAATTCCACCGTCAATACCGTGTTAAAATTTCTTTCGACGGCTGTTCGGAACAATTTCAGGTAATGCATTGAATTCATGAATCTATTGCATATTTGTTTCGCACTGACTTCTCTTCACACTTTGCCAATGAAACTCCGTCATGGTGCCCATAAATGATATTAAATTGGCAGCTAAGTAGGGGTAGGGACTTCTATCAGGGGCGCCAAGAGAGGATTTTTGCACCCCCCCCGAGCACCCCCACCCCACTCAAGCAAAAAAAGAAAAACTACACAAAAAACAACCAAACAAAATGAAAAAAAACAACAAATGTCAATATAATCAAGCAAACACACAATCATATTATAATGATAGT
>CALNXI010001481.1:63130-73613 GCA_942486025.1 Porites evermanni | reverse complement strand
ATGTGCGTTCGAGATCTTCAGAAGGTGTGGTTGCGACAAATTTGCACGTTTCATTGTCGTGTAAGAGAATCATCATGCTTAGGTTTCCCGTCTTCCCAATGTTAATCTATCGGTTCTCAGCACTTTCAGATCTCGCTTTATCTTGGACTGAATCAGTTAAGCCATTGGCTTCGGGTTCCTTCTATTGCTTCGCAAAAGGTTTTTTTTTCTCCCCCCCCCCCCCAAAAAAAAAAGAAAGAAAGAAACAGAGAAAAAATCCTAGAATTTTCTGGAATTTCTCAGAAACTCTGGTGTAATTTTAAATCGGGCAAACAGTAAAGCGGAGCTTTAATTTTTTATCTATTTATTTTATTATTTATTTATAATTTTTAATTTTATCCCTTTTATCACGGTTATTTTTTTGTTTAATTTTTTTCATTAGTAGTGCCCTATTAGCAATAAGACCGTGCTTCTTACTTAGGCAAAGTGAAGTAACTTGAAGATTTACTTAGATCCTCGAACAAGCATTTTTGGCTGAGTAAGCTGTTAAGTTTTATTAACCAAAAATGTGCGTGTGAAGGCTGATGTAAAAATGTCATGGCAAGTGACTTTAATTTGCATCTCAAGTCGGAAAGTTGAAGCGATTCAAGAAAGTTTCAGTGACTTGAAAGCCATCCTTATAACCGACTTAGATGACTTGCGGTTTCTAGGGCTTTTAATCAGGCTTAATTTCTCTCTCTGTGAGAAACTACTCCGACGCTCTTTGGATTTGAAATTCGCAAATTGGGTTTCTATAAGGAGTCCAAGGTAGGAGAAACAAGTAGCACATCACTTTTTTTTTGAGATCTTGGCAACTCTCAAGCTTGCAGTCGAGTCTTTGCTCGAATGAAGGCTCGCTGCTTGCAACATTTTGATTCTATGATTTGATGCAAGTGGAGAAAGAAATATAAAAATAGACTAAAAATATATAGTCAAAACCCTCCTCTTCTCCACCCCTCGACAGAACCGCCACCAAAATCACTTTTAAGTAAATGGTCCAATAAAAGCCTCCTCTACAATATTAAGATTGTATTAGACGCCCCTTTCTAAAAAACGCCCCATACCTAATAATAGACGCCCCCCCTCTCCACCCCATAAGAACACCGCCCTACAAAATACTAGATACCCGCGCTGATACCACGTCTTTTTTCTATTGTTATCCCCAAGAAAACTCATTTTCCTCTTTAAACCAAAAAGTCCCGGATATTTGAATGATTATATAGGTACTATAACCCATTCGAATCGTGTTCCATAATCTACCCTAAATTAATTTCAGTCGTCTTCTCAAGACGGAGTTTTGTTCCGACTTGGGGCCGTGCAATAGCTGCAATTCAGGCTGTTAACACGATTGCATTCTAATCCGTCAAAATCGAGGTTTTGTAAGCGTGGCCTGAAATCGATGAGGCGGTAAACTTTGGCTATGTCGTCATCATCGCGAGTAAAATCTGCGACGCCCAGGAAACTACGTTTCAGTCAGTTTGCAAATTCCTCCGCATAGTTTCGTGTGGGCCTTCCATCAGTATTTTGGGAGCTCCTAAAAGCGACGTGTCCACAAGGCGAGAGTTTACTGTTACGCTGCTTACCATTTGGCAAAAATGTCCGAAATTCTTGAGGGGAAATCAAGTCATACACCAATTAATTTGCAAATTTCAAATTTCGGGGTGCTCCATGCAGCGGTACCCCTTCTCCTCCCTTTCAGAATGGGAAGTCGCAACCGCCTCTTCTTCAGGGCTTTTCCCCTGGAAGTTTTTAGAAAACTGAAGGGACGACCCTCACATTCTCTAAGGGAAAAACCCCGAAGACGAGGTTGGTGATGTTTGGGTATTGTGTACAATTCACTCATTTTTATGAATGTTAAGCTACATATAATGGAAGAGGACGGACGCGACTTCCCCTAATACATACGAAACGGGTAATTCAAGTTCATGTAATATGCTATGATTATCTCTGAGGGGTGAAATACGTTTATTCCCCGTTTACTATATAATTATTATTACTTTTTTTTTTACGGAACAATAAGTTCATTCATTTTTAGGAAATT
This sequence comes from Porites evermanni, assembly GCA_942486025.1. Taxonomy (NCBI): domain Eukaryota; kingdom Metazoa; phylum Cnidaria; class Anthozoa; order Scleractinia; family Poritidae; genus Porites; species Porites evermanni. The sequence goes on along the minus strand of CALNXI010001481.1, from coordinate 71,554 downwards.
CATAATGAGTAAAAATTGCCGTTATAAGTTCTTGTCCTATTTCTACCGATCACATTGTTACTCACTCATCAGAATTCATATCTGTAGCTAATCATGCCAGGTTACAGTTTGGCTGCAGTTGACCAGTCAAGAATCGACGAAAAGAGTCTATGCCCTAAATGTAAGGGTCTTCTCAAAGAAGCTGTTCAGACCATAGAGTGTGGTCACAGATACTGCAAAACATGCGTCGATGCCCTGTTAAAGTGAGTTAATATGATCATGGACGACGAAGTAAAATTTAATGAAGGCGAAAATAGTTTAAGAGAAAAAAAACATTTCTCAACAAACAACCAAAACACGCTTGGCTTAAGAAGTCTGGCTATGGTAGCTATAGACCCTTCCCCGTTGATGTTGTCGTTTTTTTTCGTCAAAACAGGTTAGACTTACGCCTTAAAATTCGTAAAGATGCCAAATTTGAACGTGATTGGTTGAAAACTAACGAAGATTTAGCTTCGAAAAGTCACCGAATTTCAAATTTCACTGAATTCAGTGGAAGTCGTTGTAGTTCATACCGGCTTTTGTCTTTGTAACATATGCACACTGATTACTTAACAAATGACCCGTTTATTCAGGAAATTTGAAATTGAATCTTTTCAGGGTCAGAACACCTTGAGCTGTTGACGAAAGGTTATGGGTATTTAAATGAATTTACAAAAGCGTTTATTTCACTCTTTTTTGTCTCTGATTCAGCCATGAAGATGGAAAGTGTGTTATTGATCGATCAAATATTATACGAGAACAGGTAAGTTTACTTTATTCCTTTTTCTTACGTCATATCTACTTTTGGACTCCTTTTTTTTTTCCAGTAAATCCTTTTCTTTTCGATTGTAAGCAAGATTACAGTACATGAAATATTTTCTGTTTCATTTCTTTTTCCCGCTTTTTGCAAGTGTCAACATCTATTTTTGATTTAAACACTTCCAACAAATTTCCCTCCGTTACTCAGAGGCATAACAATTTTACTATAATCCCCACCTTCATTTAAGAAAAAGACGGTTATTTTCTTTTAGATAATTTTAAAACAATCTTGTACATAACGCTTGGAAACCAAAATACCTATGACAAGACACAGATTTACGGCAACCCATGTAACTAAATCGAAGTCCCTCATCCACCAGAAGATTAGCGTTTGGTTTTTCTAGATGCTGCAGTTTTTATTCTTTCCTTGCGTAAACTATATATTTTTTGTCTTTTTTTTTCAATCTGTATCACATGCAAACCGAGCATGCATTGGAGTGAAATAAATCTCATTCTCTTGTCTTGCCTTGTCATTCTTGTCTTGTCCTATAAGATTTTGAACAAAGAAATGTTACGGAGACCGGATGTGTTTGCATGTTGTCATTTTCTATTTTTATTTGTGAGATCAGTATTAACTCCGGGTTTTAATAACATTTCAGGTGTTCTTGGACAGATTTATTGAACGTGAAATCCAATCAATGTTGGTTCATTGTGTTCATCATGATCAGGGCTGTGATTGGAAAGACGAGTTAAAGAAACGAGAGGTATACAGTAGTAGTGTCTCTGAAGAATTTATCAGTTTATTTTTCTCTTTTATTTAGTATCGTGCTTCCTTCAGCAAAGTGCGCGGGTACAAACGATACGGAGATCTGTGTGGCGACACCCTTATAACTCAAGTTGTTTAAGCCGGGATTGCGAGCGCTAGACTTAATAGAATTTTTCTCTGCAAAGAATTTACATATGAAAATTGTGTTAAGTTCCCAGAGGAGAGAAACGCCTTTGTTCTTGATCACCAAATTGAACGTGGCCGCCTTGACGTTACGTGCATGCAAAGCAACGATTTGTTTTGTCAAGAGAGATGGGACGTGACTCTCTTATTATAATCAAGGGAGTTAAATTTCTCTAGTGCACTTATTTTCGATTTAGACTAATATGCAATTTCATGGTGCCCCGCACCAGACTTTCCATGTTTGTCACTACAAAACAGTAGGTTATTTTTTTTACGGTTTTTGACCATGCCGTGAACGATATCTTACGGATATCAAATGTTCTTTATCCTAATTATATCCTTGGAGACTCCGGGGAGGAAAATCTTTCCATCGATTTCCTGCTTGAAATCTGACTACATCACTAGTTCAACTGAATAAAATTGTCATTTAAGTATGCATGTACATATACGTTTTCAGGATCATGAAGCAGTCTGTGCATACGTTCAAGTACCATGTGTCCATTCAAAATGCGGGGAACTAGTGGCTAGGGCAAAGCTGGTAGAACATCTTGAGCATTCATGCAAGTTCAGAATGGAAAAATGCGGGTACTGCAACGCTTTGATAGAAAATGCATTCATGAAGGTAGATGTTAAGTTATTTATTATTATAAGATTATAAGTTATTTTACTAAGGTTTACTTTTTTGTTTGTTTGTTTTGTTGTTGTTGTTGCTGCTATCGCTTATATTTTAAGCCCAATTTTCTAACAACAGGTATGCATCCTTCCTCGTAATGCAGCTTTAGGTTTTGTCGTAATATGCCGTTTTTTCTCTGCAAAGAATTCGTCGTATCGCCGTACTAAAATTTTCTTAACTTTGGATTAACCTACCTTATAGTTTCTTGTTTCTTGCAATCTGGTCTTTAATGGCTGATTGCCGTTTTAAAATCCATGAAAACCCAAATGAATGTTTATGAATCATGAATCTTCAGGTGAGTGAATTATATTGTTGCTGTAGTAGAAACGAAATACTATGGTAATAAGCTAATCATGTATTATTATGCACAGGGTCACCAGGAATCTCAGTGTCCTTCAGTCCCTACAGTTTGTCCAGAGTGCGACAGGAAAGACATCCCTCGAGCTCAGGTGAGTTTTTTCGCCCCATGTAAGGGAATCCAAGATAGTGTTGGATTCTGGATCCCAAGCCGTTGATTTCGGATTCCAGGTAGTGGATTCCAGTCAGTGTCAGTGGAGTTTGGATTCTGGATTCCAATCGTTAGTAGGATTTCGCATTCCACAAGCAAAAATGTCCCGGGTTTTTGAATCCGGATTTCCTTACATGGAGCTACATGGGGCGAATATCTACTGAGGCTGCACGAGTATATTTTTCAAAGACCAACAAAAGCGCACGAGCTAGTAGCGCGAGTGCACTTCAATGTGGTCTTTGAGAAATTTACGCATACAAGTGCCTATTTATTCCAAATTGGATGCGAAAAATCATGTGATTAATTGATTAATTTACTCAAATTTATCATTTATTGAGCGTTTTCAATTCGTCTTCCGTTTATCTGCTCAATATGTAGATACTATGTACAGATCAATTTTTTGTAACAAGTTTATTAGTTTTGATCTTAACCCGTTTAGATGTCTGCCCATATTGATCCAGTGAATGGAGACTGCGAGGGAGTGCTATCGCATTGTCTATGGACACAGATTGGGTGTTCCGAGACTAAGGTATGGAAACTGCGACTTCAATTCGGTTGATTAATAAGTTGATAGTTTCGTAAATATTGAAAGAGATGAGCATGGTAAAAAAGAAAAAGTTACACGGTAAATGTTATACTGTGTCAGCGACGGAATCGAATACGAGAGTATAATTGTTTGCCGAAACAGAAGATTTTTCAGCTCATGCTGGCTATTTCCAAAAAAGACAAAACAAAACAAAACAAATATAATAAGAGGTCTTCCTCTCAAGGCAGGTACTTAACTGTGATGATTTTAAGACTAATTAATTTGGCAGACCGTAGTATCTCCAATTATACTATCAAGTTAGAATACACTCTAATTATGCATCACATGCAAACGGGATATGATTATAACCTTCAAATTGATATACGTTAACTTGTGCAGAATGAAAAACCCTAGTCAGTGGTTGGAATATAATAAGTGCAAAGATCATATCTTTCGCTATATCAGCCGTTCACGTCATTTGATTCATTCTAGTTCAACATGAACAGTTTTACACCAGTCAAAGTGTAAGTAAACAATAGCTTTAAAAATTTTGAAACAAAAAAAAACTAACTAGTTAGGTATCCTTAGCGTAATTTAGTAGGTAATTTTACATCATCACTTAGAACTCTCTTTCTTTCTTTCTCTCTCTTGATTATTTTTCCAGAGTATGAAGTTACAGGAAAGAAAGATCCATGAAGAAAGACATGCCTCTGTCCACCTGATGCTCCTCTTTCAGACCGTTATGCAACTCTTTGCAATTGTTGGAAGGAACGTGCGAGAATCTGGTAATTTGTCACTCTATTTGTCCGAAATTGTGCTGAAATTCTCCAAGAATTCTTTGTAAGATCGTTCTTAGCGAGGCTTTTAGATTTTTGGACGCATATACTCTCTGAGTTCTTTAATTAATTTATTGTAGTATCTTCACACAGTAGCTCGTAACCTTGCGATCCCCTTTTCTTAATTTTCTGAATCCGCCCTTATTGGGTAAAGTAACCACGTCAGGATTAAAGCACAACTTGCAAATCATGCATCGAAGTATGGTTTACCTGCCAAATCACACGCATGCACTGTGCATGCCCACGAAGTACACACTTGCGGATGCTAAGCTCGGAAATAAACATGCATTCATGACTATTTCAAATGCCTGGCTTCCAATCAGTTTCGAACCCTTTTTCAATAACGATTAACGTGAAAAAATTGAATTGATCCACCCAAATAGCCCATTGAACGACTCTTGAATTTTAACAACTCAATTAACCGTTCCCGGCAACCTCGTTTATATTTAGAATATTATATTGGAAATCATTGGGAATGTTCGAGAGTATTTAAATCATGTTCGACAATATTCGGATTACACTGTTTGGAAGTCGTCGGAAATTTCTTATTTTCAGGTAATATGGTTTCAAAAATCTAGGGCATTTTACTTATAAAGAGTTGGCAGGTTTACCATAGTTAGTTAATATCGAAATAGTTTTGTTTGGCTACAAGAAGTTAATTATTTATGTTTCAGTTAAATACTAGAGCCAGATAGGGTTTTACTCCAGGCCCACTGCACGGTTCCTCTCTCTAGAAACAATAATTTTTGTAGTATTGACTTTTAAGAGATAAAAGAAATAAAATATGTGGATGAAAAGTAAATATCCATAAACTAAAGTGCATTGCGAGTTTATTCATTGGCTAGCTAAGTTGTTAGGAAAATAGCCTGATCACAGACTTTCAAGTTTTCTCCATTTCTAGATTAAACGGAAAAAGGCGCTGAGAATTTATTGACTCAAGCGCCAGGAGAAGGGAAGGGGGAAGGGGGGGTTTACAGGAAAGAAAGATCCATGAAGAAAGACATGCCTCTGTCCACCTGATGCTCCTCTTTCAGACCGTTATGCAACTCTTTGCAATTGTTGGAAGGAACGTGCGAGAATCTGGTAATTTGTCACTGAATGGGGTAAATCTCCCTGCGCAAACAGAATTGGAACATTTTTCCAAACAAGTGGAGAATGTGCTAAAGGAAAACGACGAATTAAAAGCTAAAGTAGTTGAACAAGAACAGCGAATACAAAAGTTGGAGGGCGCTGGACAGAATGGCCCTCTACCAGGAAGCGCAGCTGCGGCTGCGTTCGATTCGCCGTTGGGTGGGGATCTTTTGAAGAGGATAAATACAGAAGAGGCGAAGACAGCCGATCTGGAAGTTTTGTTCGTTGAAAGCAACAAGCTTAACGAAGAACTTCAGCGTCAAGTCTCTAGCATAGCCAGGCGACAGGAGTCTTCGAATGGGACAGTGGATAGACTACAGAGACAGTTTGAATCCATGAGTCACTCATTAGCACTTCGTAATGTAATGATGACCGATTTGGATGAACATATTAGAGAGCAACAAGTTTCTAGTCATGATGGAGTCTTGGTTTGGAAGATTTCTGACTTCGCCAAAAGAAGACAAAATGCAGTCACTGGATATGAAACGTCGTTTTACAGCCCCTGTTTCTTTACCAGTCGCTATGGATACAAGATGTGCGCACGCGTCTACTTGAATGGTGATGGCATTGGAAAAGGTACGCACATTTCAGTCTTCTTTGTGGTCATGCGTGGTGAGTGCGATGCCCTTCTCCGCTGGCCATTTAGACAGAAGGTGACGTTCATGTTGTTGGACCAGAACAACGTGGAACATGTGATCGACTCGTTTAGACCTGATCCCAACAGCTCCTCATTCCAGAGGCCAAGAAGAGAAACAAACATCGCCAGTGGATGCCCTACATTCTGTCCCCTTTCCGAAGTAAACAATCATGCCTATGTCAGAGATGATGTCATGTTTCTGAAGGTCATTGTCGACACCACCGATTTATAAAGCAATTTGAAAACTCCAATTAGCTAGAAATTATGAACTTTTTACCCTGATTAAAAAACTTATAAAGAGACAACGATAACAACACACAACAAAATCAAATCAGGAGGCTGTAATTTGATCACTTATTAGATGTCTCTACAGAAGTGGAATGGATACGAAACAGATCGAGAAGTGCGTGCGCATCTACTGGAACATAGAGCGCACTGAAAATAGTTTCTTCCCTTACCATGCTGGCAGAGGGTCACGTGTTTTGGATCATTATCAACTCGGAACATATGGTAGGCATTAAGCCTGATCCCAAAAGCTCAGAGGAGACTGGAGGTTTGGATCTGCTCAAAGACGATCACCCTGACCTTGGCTAACGGTGACTACAATGAATTAACTTGTAGTGGTATTTTCCACGTTGGTGTTGTATATTGCTGAGAGGATGATAATCAGGATTCTTATAAAGATCCTCATCAGTGAATATACTGACACCAGAGAGAATGTAGCTCATTCTCTCTCGACTGACATTATTTTCAATTCATGGTACCCAGTATTTAATTCGTTTAAATGCTTTTTTTGTAATGAAACTTTTGATTTATGAAATAAATAAGTAAAAAAAAAGGTTAACTTAGGAGGTGGCCAATTTTGGCACGGTACCTTTAAAATGAAAAAACTGTAATTATGCCGTTTTAATAATGGAGGTGATGTTACAATTGAAAGTTATTTTAATATTTGGTTAAGTCTTTCTGTATTGAGAGGATGTTTAGGTCAAAGGATTTTCTGCTTGTCACAGTCCTTTTAACAATTTTCATACTCGTATGTTTGATTAGTACCTGGCTACAGTAATCCTATATTTTCTACAAATGACCTTATTTCTCTTTGCATGAGTTATTTATATCAGTTTTGTGTCCCTAGTTATTTTATTTAGACTGCTTATTTAACACCATTTCAGCTTTGCGGCACTTGAAGCAGCTACGTGCACATGGGTTAGTGCGGCATGCATACGCAGTAGGTACCAATCACTTATGGTAAGCGAGTTGTTTGCACATTAATTTTGGCTAGGTCGTTAAAAGTATTTATTTTGGCTATCGGCGGATTTAGAGGAGGCGGACTGTGGAGATGGGGTTTTGGTGCGACTGGCCTCTACCCCTCCTCTATTTGTCCGAAATTGTGCTGAAATTCTCCAAGAATTCTTTGTAAGATCGTTCTTAGCGAGGCTTTTAGATTTTTGGACGCATATACTCTCTGAGTTCTTTAATTAATTTATTGTAGTATCTTCACACAGTAGCTCGTAACCTTGCGATCCCCTTTTCTTAATTTTCTGAATCCGCCCTTATTGGGTAAAGTAACCACGTCAGGATTAAAGCACAACTTGCAAATCATGCATCGAAGTATGGTTTACCTGCCAAATCACACGCATGCACTGTGCATGCCCACGAAGTACACACTTGCGGATGCTAAGCTCGGAAATAAACATGCATTCATGACTATTTCAAATGCCTGGCTTCCAATCAGTTTCGAACCCTTTTTCAATAACGATTAACGTGAAAAAATTGAATTGATCCACCCAAATAGCCCATTGAACGACTCTTGAATTTTAACAACTCAATTAACCGTTCCCGGCAACCTCGTTTATATTTAGAATATTATATTGGAAATCATTGGGAATGTTCGAGAGTATTTAAATCATGTTCGACAATATTCGGATTACACTGTTTGGAAGTCGTCGGAAATTTCTTATTTTCAGGTAATATGGTTTCAAAAATCTAGGGCATTTTACTTATAAAGAGTTGGCAGGTTTACCATAGTTAGTTAATATCGAAATAGTTTTGTTTGGCTACAAGAAGTTAATTATTTATGTTTCAGTTAAATACTAGAGCCAGATAGGGTTTTACTCCAGGCCCACTGCACGGTTCCTCTCTCTAGAAACAATAATTTTTGTAGTATTGACTTTTAAGAGATAAAAGAAATAAAATATGTGGATGAAAAGTAAATATCCATAAACTAAAGTGCATTGCGAGTTTATTCATTGGCTAGCTAAGTTGTTAGGAAAATAGCCTGATCACAGACTTTCAAGTTTTCTCCATTTCTAGATTAAACGGAAAAAGGCGCTGAGAATTTATTGACTCAAGCGCCAGGAGAAGGGAAGGGGGAAGGGGGGGGGGGGGGG
>CALNXI010001481.1:0-33413 GCA_942486025.1 Porites evermanni | reverse complement strand
TCAAGGGTCCAAAGTGTGTCATCTCCGGATAAGTCTAAGACCCAAAATAAAAGAGAAGCCTAACAATCACATATCGATAGGAGAAGGCGCGTGAAGTTGTGTATCTCTCTTTGTGACATGATGATGTGGGTCTTGGACAATTTTTTCACCTACCTAAATGGATTGTCTCATTTGTTTATATTTATGTATTTATTTGTCACTCTTTTCATATTCATTCGTGAAATATCATTCAACCTTAACTGACTCAGAGTATCGGCATTTGATGCATTTTAGCTGGATCGCCGTCTGCACCCTCCCCCTCCCCTTCCCTCGCCACGCCTGTTGCTACGTTTTACGGAAGCCAGATATATTTTGACGATGTATGTCGATTTGCAAAGACGTTTTTTGGGTTGTTTGCTATTTTATCCTTTTACTGAGATACTTCATTTATTGGTCAAAGCACCAATCTGTTTTACGACTGTTCCTCTAATGAAGCTTATTTATGTACCTGTTTTAATTTTAAATAAATGTTTAAAAGCCAAAACATTGCGATCTTTAAATTCATGGTGGACACTAAGCATAGATCGGCAGCTCTCATCCTAACAGAAAAGCCGGCTTGGGAATAATGTTGATAAGTTGAATATGTAAAGATACCAAGCTCTACCGCGAAGATAGTAATTTTCGAGTCATAAGCAAAAGTACCAAAATGGTCGAAAAACAAAGTGCTTTTCTTCTGTTGTTTGTTGCCGTGCTGTTTATTTTCTGTAACAGCCTTTTGAGATTTAGCAATCAAATTTTGTAATTAACATCGCACGTGCCAATTAACGGGCTCAATGACTTTGCTTTCAATTGCAGATTCATCACGTAAAACTATTTCAGCGATAAAAGGAAGTTCTTGTTTCTAGTCCGACCCTCAAAACTTACTTGAAGGAAGAACAAAAGTGTTATTCCGCTTTACTTTTTTTTCCGGCCAGTTTAGAGTCCGTCATGACGGATACCAAATGACCCTGTAAAGTGTAAAAGAATATATGAAGAAATAAGCTCATTATAGTTGTTATTATCTATTCATTTTTCAGTTTTGATTGTTTCTTTGTTTCAAGGAAAATAAAAAAAAATAGCGTTTACACCTCTCCAACAAAAAGCGGAGAATTCAAGAATCGTAGAAAAGTGATGTCACCTGATGTCCCCTGATGTCCATATGACGGTGAATTCATCAACATTCTGTATGCACTGTGAGGTTAATTATACATTTTGGGCGGAAGAAACTGATTCTTGCAGCCAAGTGATGCAGCAAGTTCCTCAATTAAACAAGAAGGATGCCTTACCACGTGAGCTGCATTAAAGAGGATGAAAAGCTTTATTTAAAGAAAGTGCAAATGGTATCGAAAATAGAACACAGAACAATGACTTGCTCCAACTTAGATCCGCATTCTGCATAAGTAGAGGAAGATAACTCCCATCCATGAGGATCAATTGGAAAGAGTTTCTTTCATTATAAAATCTGAACTACTAAACTGGACGAAAGGCGTAATTTGCTAAAAATGTTTTGGAGTAATAGTCGAGTGGTGTTCAAGGTTCCCGGTGTAGCTATTAAAGAAAGTCAAATTTTCTGGACTGTCAAATTCATAGAGTTGAAAGAACACAGAACACTTCTGAGTATATTCGAGTTTTTAAGGCAACCGAACTACCTCGACTAGCCTGACGGGTTAATTCAAAATGGCATTTTGCGAAAGAAAGGTAAGTGCAAATTGATGATTCAGGGCAAACTCAAAAAAATATTTTTGCTTACTTCGCGTTTATTGTGATTGGGCTTTCCCTTCTTTCAAAAATTCTGCAAAAAGAGAAGCAATTAAACAGACGACTACGTTTTGTAATGACAGCACTACACTCATCAGCTCTCGAATGGCCCCTTGAGCACTAAGTCGTTTATATTCGATTCTCTGAGTTTTGCAAAATATTGGCAAGAAATATTGCACAAAAAAAAAAATTAAACAACAACAAAAAATATATTCCAGTGCGTCTCCATCAAACTTAGCAGTACTTCAAGCAGAAATCATGAACTGCGACAGGGTCTCTTTTCATTCAGCTATTTTTTGTTTCTTTGTTTCTTATGTTACCACCATTCGATAACTATAAACTACACAGACCCAAAATCCCTAGCTTTGAGTCGCTCTGAGAGAGGGCCAAAGTTCAAAACCTCAAGTTTTTAAACCTGTTAGCTCAGTAGGTAATTTTATTTTATTCTCTCTCTTCATGTTTGTTGGCTTGTTATTTTGATGTATATTGTTTCACTTGCTTACAGAATGGTCATATTGGGGAAACTTGTACTTATCGAATGACTTTTTAATTTTCTTCTCCTTTAGAAAAGTGTCATTTACACGACTTCAGCTGTTCTTCTACTGGTTTTCTCGTTGTATGGAAATTCAGCAGAAAGCAAACCGACAATTCCAACGTTGCAAATTCGTCAAGACATAAACCCTTCGGAACAAAGCATCTCTGAAGGCTCTGCTGAAGAGAAGTCCGGCTTGCTCGTTATTGCCCCAGAGGAAAAAGATGACACGGCAGTTAGTGACAATAGAGACGAGAATGCTTTCCACTCAGACGGAACAAGCAGACCGCTAGGACGAAGAGCAACATCTAAACGCCAGAATAAGGCAATGCGATTCAAGAGAAACACCACACCGAACCCATGTGTGGAGAGATACCAGCTCAAATTGATAGACCGCGAAACAGTTGTGCCCACCGTGATATGTGCAGAGGGTTGTAAAGAAATTAAAAGAGTGTATTTCTTTAAAGATAGGGATGATCCACTAACATTTGCAGTAGACTGTCAACGGCCTGCCGAAGGAGCACAGCGGTGAAGGACACCCTTTCTTCCTCTTTAGTCCTCTTTGCCCTCTTCCCCGATCGCGCTTTCTCGTTTGTTTCATTCATCCTGTAACCCACCATGAGGGTATGTTCACAGACTGCATTTTTTTGTCGACTGTGGAAGTTTTGGTTTGTTGCGTATTGTAAAAACGTATTTACTTAGAACATGGTTTCACTTAAATAATTTATTAAATTTTGATTATTGTTATTAGAAATCAATGCTATAGACGCTGTTGTCACCACAGATGGTAATCAAGGCGGTTATATTATTTAATATAATATTTATTACGCTGTAATGAGATTGTAACCTTCCATTGGTATTAAAAGAAACAATCAAGTTACGAAGATAATTTCTACCTGTCTTCTTTTCTTTCACACTTACACTTTTAATATTGGCGAATCTCAATTTCCTCCCCGAGGTTAATGTTGTATAAAGTGAAGTACGACCTTACTCACCTACTCGGTCATGGAAGAAAGCCTAGAGGAAAGGTGGGGACAGCAATCAAACGTTACCGTAAAGTTCCGGTAGTAACGACCCCCCGAAAGTAGCGACTCCCAAAGGCTGGTAATTCCGAAAGTAACGAGAGTCGCTCCCATCGAAACTCTACGGTAGTAGCGGACATTGAATATTGCATCAATCGGTCAATCAATCAATCATCAACCAACCAATCAATCAATCAATCAATCAATCAATCAATCAATCAACAATACCACACAATACAATACAAACTTTATCGACACTCCCTGAGGAGGGCTTTTCAGTGGTACGTCGAAACAAGAGTAAATCTAAAAATTACAAAATTATAATAAATATTAAGAAAGAGTAAAATGTTAATAAACATTTACTAGAATTAAAACTGAAACAGAAATTTAAAAAATACAATAAAATAGATATGATAATTAAACCAATCAATCAATCAATCAATCAATCAATCAATTAGTCAGTAAGTAAATCAATCAATCAAATCAAATAGAGCCTTTTATTATAATCCACTCCCGTGTGTCCCTATATATATCCTTACTAACCATCCACCTCGCTGCTATTGAGTTGTAGTGATTTGCTCGACCTCGAAATAGGTGGTCTACAGTAAAATAGCAACTATTTGAAATATTTCCTTTCAGTACACGAATGGAATGCGACCAGTAAGTTCATAATGAAAAAAGAGATCGGGTTCAATCCTCTAAGCTCAATTCGTTAATTTTTTTTTTTTTTTTTTGTAATTTAGATGTGAACCCCAAGAACTGTCGAATTTTTTCAGACCTTCAGAACATATGCTGAGAACGATATTAAAAGTCAAAATAATAAAAAGAAATGAATTTCGAGTTTTAATCAGTCCATTGAGAAAAATGTAGACTCCTTCGCCATCACAGCAAGCTAATTTAAGCCCCTGACAACCCAAAACCTAATAAACACAAAACAAAGAAAATGTTGAAAGCTTTTAGTTCCATTGTGATACGGCCACTAAAATTACACATAATTATGTACTCATCATTTCCAACATTTCTTGATTGTGGCAGTGACATAATGTGACGTCATTATGAGATCATAATGGCTGAATTTTTTACAGAACCCACAGGAGAACCTACTGGAAATAGAAAAGTAGAGAGAATCCATTCCGTGAATTTCTTTAACCGAAGATTTAAGAAATCCGCGAAGAAACTGCCAAAGACTAATAGATCCCTTTCTGTACTCTCTGAAAGTGATGATTCTAAATGGATGGTGGAGCCAAAGAAAGAGCCAACCCATTGAGCTGCGTTACAACTTCAAAGTTAGAGATGAGTAGTCAAGACAGTATCATTTTCAAGGGTCCAAAGTGTGTCATCTCCGGATAAGTCTAAGACCCAAAATAAAAGAGAAGCCTAACAATCACATATCGATAGGAGAAGGCGCGTGAAGTTGTGTATCTCTCTTTGTGACATGATGATGTGGGTCTTGGACAATTTTTTCACCTACCTAAATGGATTGTCTCATTTGTTTATATTTATGTATTTATTTGCCACTCTTTTCATTTTCATTCGTGAAATATCATTCAGCCTTAACTGACTCAGAGTATCGGCATTTGATGCATTTTAGCTGGATCGTCGTCTGCGCCCTCCCCCTCCCCCTCCCTCGCCACGCCTGTTGCTACGTTTTACGGAAGCCAGATATATTTTGACGATGTATGTCGATTTGCGAGGACGTTTTTTGGGTTGTTTGCTATTTTATCCTTTTACTGAGATACTTCATTTATTGGTCAAAGCACCAATCTGTCTTACGACTGTTCCTCTAATGAAGCTTATTTATGTACCTGTTTTAATTTTAAATAAATGTTTAAAAGCCAAAACATTGCGATATTTAAATTCATGGTGGACACTAAGCATAGATCGGCAGCTCTCATCCTAACAGAAAAGCCGGCTTTGGAATAATGTTGATAAGTTGAATATATAAAGATACCAAGCTCTACCGCGAAGATAGTAATTTTCGAGTCATAAGCAAAAGTACCAAAATGGTCGAAAAAGAAAGTGGTTTTCTTCTGTTGTTTGTTGCCGTGCTGTTTATTTTCTGTAACAGCCTTTGAGATTGAGCGATCAAATCTTGTAATTAACATCGCACGTGCCAATTAACGGGTTCAATGACTTTGCTTTCAATTGCAGATTCATCACGTAAAGCTATTTCAGCGATAAAAGGAAGTTCTTGTTTCTAGTCCGACCCTTAAAACTTACTTGAAGGAAGAATAAAAGTGTTATTCCGCTTTACTTTTTTTTTCCGGCCAGTTTAGAGTCCGTCATGACGGATAACAAATGGCCTTGTAAAATGTCTAAGAATATATGACGAAATAAGCTCATTATTGTTGTTATTATCTATTCATTTTTCTGTTTTGGTTGTATGTTTGTTTCAAGGAAACTAAAAAAAAAGCGTTTATACCTCTCCAGCAAAAAGCGGAGAATTCACGAACCGTGGAAAAGTGATGTCACCTGATGTCCCCTGATGTCCATATGACGGTGAATTCATCAACATTCTGTATGCTCTGTGAGGTTAATTATACAATTTGGGCGGAAGAAACCGATTCTTGCAGCCAAGTGATGCAGCAAGTTCCTCAATTAAACAAGAAGAATGCCTTACCACGTGAACTGTATTAAAGAGGATGAAAAGCTTTATTTAAAGAAAGTGCAAATGGTATCGAAAATAGAACACAGAACAATGACTTGCTCCAACTCAGATCCGCATTCTGCATAAGTAGAGGAAGATAACTCCCATCCGTGAAGATCAACTGGAAAGAGTTTCTTTCATGAGAAAATCTGAACTACTAAACTGGACGAAAGGCGTAATTGGCTAAAAATGTCTTAGAGTAATAGTCCAGTGGTGTTCAAGGTTCCTGGTGTAGCTATAAAAGAAAGTCAGATTTTCTGGACTGTCAAATTCAGAGAGTTGGAAGAACGCAGAACACTTCTGAGTATATTCGAGTTTTTAAGGCAACAGAACTACCTCGACTAGCCTGACAGGTTAATTCACTAAAATGGCATTTTGCGAAAGAAAGGTAAGTGCAAATTGATGATTTAGGGCAAAGTCAAAAAAATATTTTTCCTTGCTTCGCGTTTATTGCGATTGGGCTTTCCCTCAGCTTCTTTCAAAAGTTCTGTAAAAAGAGAAGCAATTAAGCAGACGACTACCTTTGCAGGAGCTACTCGTCCGTCTAAACTACGTTTTGCAGTATGACAGCACTACACTCATCAGCTCTCGAATGGCCCATCGAGCACTAAGTCGTTTATCTTCGATTCTCTGAGTTTTGCAAAATAGTGGCAAGGAATATTGCACAAAAAAAATTAAAAAACAACAAAAAATATATTCCAGAGCGTCTCCATCAAACTTAGCAGTACTTCAAGCAGAAATCATGAACTGCGACAGGGTCTCTTTTCATTCAGCTATTTTTTGTTTGTTTGTTTGTTTCTTATGTTACCACCATTCGATAACTATAAACCACACAGACCCAAAATCGCTAGCTTTGAGTCGCTCTGAGAGAGGGCCAAAGTTCAAAACCTCAAGTTTTTAAACCTGTTAGCTCAGTTGGTAACTTCCTTTTTTTCTCTCTCTTCATGATTGTTGGCTTGTTATTTTGATGTATATTGTTTCACTTGTTTGCATAATGGTCATATTGGGGAAACTTGCACTTATCGAATGACTTTTTAATTTTCTTCTCCTTTAGAAAAGTGTCATTTACACGACCTCAGCTGTTCTTCTACTGGTTTTCTCGTTGTATGGAAATTCAGCAGAAAGCAAACCGACAATTCCAACGTTGCAAATTCGTCAAGACATAAACAATACGGAACAAAGCATCTCTGAAGGCTCTGCTAATGAGAAGTCTGGCTTGCTCGTTATTGCCCCAGAAGAAAAAGATGACATGGCAGTTAGTGACAATGGAGACGAGAATGCTTTGCACTCAGACGGAACAAGCAGACCGCTAGGACGAAGAGCAACATCTAAACGCCAGAATAAGGCAATCCGATTCAAGAGGAACACCACACCGAACCCATGTGTAGAGAGATACCAGCTCAAATTGATAGACCGCGAAACAGTTGTGCCCACCGTGATATGTGCAGAGGGTTGTAAAGAAATTAAAAGAGTGTATTTCTTTAAGGATAGGGATGATCCACTAACATTTGCAGTAGACTGTCAACGGCCTGCCGAAGGAGCACAGCGGTGAAGGACACCCTTTCTTCCTGTTTAGTCCTTTTTGCCCTCTTCCCCGATCGCGCTTTCTCGGTTGTTTCATTCATCCTGTAACCCACCAGAGGGTATGTTCACAGACTGCATTTTTCTGTCGACTGTTAACGTTTTGGTTTGTTGCGTATTGTAAAAATGTATTTACTTAGAACATGGTTTCACTTAAATAATTTATTAAATTTTGATTATTGTTATTAGAAATCAATGCTATAGACGCTGTTGTCACCACAAATGGTAATTAAGGCGGTTATATTATTTAATATAATATTTATTAAGCTGTAATGAGATTGTAACCTTCCATTGGTATTAAAAGAAACAATCAAGTTACGAAGATAATTTCTACCTGTCTTCTTTTCTTTCACACTTACACTTTTAATATTGGCGAATCTCAATTTCCTCCCCGAGGTTAATGTTGTATAAAGTGAAGTACGACCTTACTCACCTACTCGGTCATGGAAGAAAGCCCAGAGGAAAGGTAGGGACAGCAATCAAACGTTACCGTAAAGGTCCGGTAGTAACGACCCCCCGAAAGTAACGACCCCCTAAAGGCTGGTAATTCCGAAAGTAACGAGAGTCGCTCCCATCGAAACTCTACGGTAGTAGCGGACATTGAATATTGCATCAATCAATCAATCAATCAATCAATCAATCAATCAATCAATCAATCATCAACCAACCAATCAATCAATTAATCAATCAACAATACCACACAATACAATACAAACTTTGTCGACACTCCCTGAAGAGGGTTTTTCAGTGGTACGTCGAAACAAGAGTAAATCTAAAAATTACAAAATTATAATAAATATTAAGAAAGAGTAAAATGTTAATAAACATTCACTAGAATTAAAACTGAAACAGAAACTTAAAAAATACAATAAAATAGATATAATAATAAAACCAATAAATCAATCAATCAACCAATTAGTCAGTAAGTAAATCAATCCATCAAATCAAATAGAGCCTTTTATTATGATCCATCCCCCTGTGTCCTTATATATATATCCTTACTACCCATCCACCTCGCTGCTATTGAGTTGTAGTGATTTGCTCGACTGGAAAAGATCTTTGACCTCGAAATATTTGGTCTACAGTAAAATAGCAACTATTTGAAATATTTCATTTCAGTACACGAATGGAATGCGACCAGTAAGTTCATAATGAAAAAAGAGATCGGATTCAATCCTCTAAGCTCAATTCGTAAAGCTTTTTTTTTTTTTTTGTAATTTAGATGTGAACCCCAAGAACTGTCGAATTTTTCAGACCTTCGGGACATATGCTGAGAAGGATGTTAAAAGTCAAAATAATAAAGAGAAATGAACTTCGAGTTTTAATCAGTCCATTGAGAAAAATATAGACTCCTTCGCCATCACAGCAAGCTAATTTCAGCCCCTGACAACCCAAAACTTAATAAACACAAAACAAAGAAAATGTTGATAGCTTTTAACTTCATTGTGATACGGCCACTAAAATTACACATAATTATGTACTCATCATTTCCAACATTTCTTGATTGTGGCAATGACATAATGTGACGTCATTATGAGATCATAATGGCTGAATTTTTTACAGAACCCACAGGAGAACCTACTGGAAATAGAAAAGTAGAGAGAATCCATTCCGTGAATTTCTTTAACCGAAGATTTAAGAAATCCGTGAAGAAACTGCCAAAGACTAATAGATCCCTTTCTGTACTCTCTGAAAGTGATGATTCTAAATGGATGGTGGAGCCAAAGAAAGAGCCAACCCATTGAGCTGCGTTACAACTTCAAAGTTAGAGATGAGTAGTCAAGACAGTATCATTTTCAAGGGTCCAAAGTGTGTCATCTCCGGATAAGTCTAAGACCCAAAATAAAAGAGAAGCCTAACAATCACATATCGATAGGAGAAGGCGCGTGAAGTTGTGTATCTCTCTTTGTGACATGATGATGTGGGTCTTGGACAATTTTTTCACCTACCTAAATGGATTGTCTCATTTGTTTATATTTATGTATTTATTTGTCACTCTGTTCATTTTCATTCGTGAAATATCACTCAACCTTAACTGACTCAGAGTATCGGCATTTGATGCATTTTAGCTGGATCGCCGTCTGCACCCTCCCCCTCCCCCCCCCTCTCGCCACGCCTGTTGCTACGTTTTACGGAAGCCAGATATATTTTGACGATGTATGTCGGTTTGCAAGGACGTTTTTTGGGTTGTTTGCTATTTTATCCTTTTACTGAGATACTTCATTTATTGGTCAAAGCACACCAGTCTGTCTTACGACTGTTCCTGTAATGAAGCTTATTTATCTACGTGTTTTAATTTTAAATAAATGTTTAAAAGCCAAAACATTGCGATCTTTAAATTCATGTTGGACGCTAAGCATAGATCGGCAGCTCTCATCCTAACAGAAAAGCCGGCTTGGGAATAATGTTGATAAGTTGAATATATAAAGATACCCAGCGCTATCTCGAAGATAGTAATTTTCGAGTCATAAGCAAAAGTACCAAAATGGTCGAAAAAGAAAGTGGTTTTCTTCTGTTGTTTGTTGCCGTGCTGTTTATTTTCTGTAACAGCCTTTGAGATTTAGCAATCAAATCTTGTAATTAACATCGCACGTGCCAATTAACAGGTTCAATGACTTTGCTTTCAATTGCAGATTCATCACGTAAAACTATTTCAGCGATAAAAAGGAAGTTCTTGTTTCTAGTCCGACCCTCAAAACTTACTTGAAGGAAGAATAAAAGTGTTATTCCGCTTTACTTTTTTTCCGGCCAGTTTAGAGTCCGTCATAACGGATACCAAATGACCCTGTAAAGTGTCCAAGAATATATGAAGAAATAAGCTCATTATAGTTGTTATTATCTATTCATCTTTCAGTTTTGGTTGTTTGTTTGTTTCAAGGAAAATAAAAAAAATAGCGTTTACACCTCTCCAACAAAAAGCGGAGAATTCAAGAACCGTGGAAAAGTGATGTCACCTGATGTCCCCTGATGTCCATATGACGGTGAATTCCTCAACATTCTGTATGCGCTGTGAGGTAAATAATACAATTTCGGCGGAAGAAACTGATTCTTGCAGCCAAGTGATGCGGCAAGTTCCTCAATTAAAGAAGAAGAATGTCTTACCACGTAAACTGCATTAAAGAGGAAGACAAGCTTTATTTAAAGAAAGTGCAAATGGTATCGAAAATAGAACACAGAACAATGACTTGCTCCAACTCAGATCCGCATTCTGCATAAGTAGAGGAAGATAACTCCCATCCATGAAGATCAACTGGAAAGAGTTTCTTTCATTAGAAAATCTGAACTACTAAACTGGACGAAAGGCGTAATTGGCTAAAAATGTCTTGGAGTAATAATCGAGTGGCGTTCAAAGTTCCCGGTGTAGGTATAAAAGAAGGTTAGATTTTCGGGACTGTCAAATTCAGAGAGTTGAAAGAACACAGAACACTTCTGAGTATATTCGAGTTTTTAAGGCAACCGAACTACCTCGACTAGCCTGACGGGTTAATTCACTAAAATGGTATTTCGCGAAACAAAGGTAAGTGCAAATTGATGATTCAGGACAAACTCAAAAACATATTTTTCCTTGCTTCGCGTTTATTGTGATTGGGCTTTCCCTTCTTTCAAATATTCTGCAAAAATAGAAGCAATTAAGCAGACGACTACTTTTGCAGCAGCTTGTCGTCCGTCTAAGCTACGTTTTGCAGTATGGCAGCAATACACTCATCAGCTCTCGAATGGCCCCTCAAGCACTAAGTCGTTTATCTTCTCTGAGTTTTGCAAAATATTGGCAAGGTATATTGCACAAAAAAAATAAACAATAACAAAAAAAATATATTCCAGAGCATCTCCATACAACTTAGCACTTCTTCAAGCAGAAATCATGGACTGCGACGGGGTCTCTTTTCATTGAACTATTTTTTTGTCTGTTTGTTTGTTTCTTTTATATGTTACCACCATTCGATAACTATAATCCACACAGACCCAAAATCCCTAGCTTTGAGTCGCTCTGAGAGAGGGCCAGAGTTCAAAACCTCAAGTTTTTAAACCTGTTAGCTCAGTTGGTAACTTTATTTTTTTTCTCTCGATCTTTTCATGTTTGTTGGCTTGTTATTTTGATGTATATTGTTTCACTTGTTAACATAATGGTCATATTGGTCAAACTTGTACTTATAGAATGACTTTTTAATTTTCTTCTCCTTTAGAAAAGTGTCATTTACACGACCTCAGCTGTTCTTCTACTGGTTTTCTCGTTGTATGGAAATTCAGCAGAAAGCAAACCTACAATTCCAACGTTGCAAATTCGTCAAGACATAAACCCTTCGGAACAAAGCATCTCTAAAGGCTCTGCTGAAGAGATGTCTGGCTTGCTCGTTATTGCCCCAGAAGAAAAAGATGACATAGCAGTTAGGGACAATAGAGACGAGAATGGTTTGCACTCAGACGGAGCAAGCAGACCGCTAGGACGAAGAGCAACATCTAAACGCCAGAATAAGGCAATCCGATTCAAGAGGAACACCACACCGAACCCATGTGTAGAGAGATACCAGCTCAAATTGATAGTAGAGAGATAGAAAAAAAGGAAGTGAGGCGGCGGAGGGGGGGGGGGGGGGGGGGTAGAGGGGGGGGGGGGGGGGGGGGGGGGGGGGGGGTACTTGGATTAATTTTTGCTGCGTATGTGCCGCTGGCCTCTAAGAGCCCATACCCCATTATAGTCTATTCTGTGGCCAACTATAGACCCTACCACCTTAGTCACCCTTGGGCAAATATGTAATTTTCGCGATCCCAACTAGTCACTTTCTATTTTTATGAATTGAACCATGTTTAGATTGAATGAAGAACACTTTACTTTTCTTCTGCAGTACAAACATTCTGATACGTTTGCTAACCGTAAATATGAAGAACTGTCTTACCCCCAAAATCCGAAAATGTGCGACCCCATTCTACTAGAGTCTATTTAAAATGCGACCCTATTATAGTCAATCCAGTCGTGAAAATGCGACCCCATCCTGCGGCATATCCCCATTAGCCTCTTATAAGGGCAGTACCATCCCGGGGGATAAAAGCCAGGAGAGTTGAATTTAGCAAGATGTAGACGATCTCGCAAGAAAAGCAAGGGATGCTGGATTTTTGTTAAATGAAAGGAAATGCAAGGAACGAGACAGAGTTTGACCATATCTGTATTAACCGTCAGACCCTGGAGACTGGGAACAGTGTGAAATTGTTAGGGACCGTTCGTTTATTACGTCCCAGTGGGGGGGCGGAGGTTTTCAGAAAAGTGTGGTGTATCAGAACTTTACCCTTCTCCAAAGTAATTACATATAAAAATTGTACCTTTCAGACGGGCAGAGTCTGTTATAATGCCATCAATATCAATTACGTCCTTTTGCTTGTGTATGTGCAGAATTGCAAGAGAGCTCAATCTCTCGTCTGTCATGGTCCTTTGTAAAGGAGTTTGCAGTCTGTTTATACCGCTGAAGCTACGCTCAGCAGTGCATGTTAGGAAAGTAAGGAAAGTTAAGTCCACCGTTTGACAGAGATTGATATATAACAGATCTTTTTATTTTATCATTTTTGTTTTTGCACAAAAATTTTGTTATTTTTTCTTGTACCTCAGTTTTATAACCATTTCAGGAACACGCAGCATAGAGGCTGCATAAACTAATTCGGATAAGCCCAGGGTCTTAACCAACTTTGTGCGTCCAAATAAAGTTAGTTCTCTTGTTTGCCATATATTCAGCTTGGTGTCCGTTTTGATAAAGAAATTTAAGTTATCGTCCTTTTCATGTTTGTATGATAGATTTATTCCTAAAGGTTTAAAACCTGGAGGTTTAGTTTCATTATTTTTGGCTGAACTAATCCACATTGCTTTCGTTTTTTTCTTATTTAATTTAAGACCTGATATGGCACTGAAAAACAAAACAAATTGCCTCCCCCCCACAAAATTAAGCCTCTTAGAAGATTGTACCCCCCTCCAACCCCCCGCCCCCTCCACCCTCCCTCCTTTGTGTGTTATTTTCAATATTTTTGGGTTAAATAACCCCACTTTCTTTTTTTTTTTTCTTTTTTAATTTAAAACCTGAAATGGCACAAAAAAAAAAAAAAGATTTCCCCCCCCCCCCAACAAAATCAAATTCCTTAGAAGATTTTACCCCCCCCCCACCCCCCCCCCCCCCCAACCCGGGACGTGATAAACGATCGGTCCCTTTGCACTTCATATTAGCGGTGATTTAAAGTACTATACAGTACAAAAGAAATAACAAACCGCAAAAAACAAACAAACAAACAAACAAACAACAACAACAACAACAAAAATTCATAAACTCTTTCTTAATCTGATTATAATCTAAGAATAATACAAGAGTATTTTCAGGATGAAATCAGTAGAATATTAAGTTAGAATATTCAGCCCGGGCCGAAAAAAACAACATTCCTGTATATTTGAAAATAAGGTGCATATGTGTCGCGTGTTATAATTATCAGCCTTTGCTCATAATGACGAAGCTGTGTGCATCTTAAAGTGTTACATGTTTTCAGACTCGTACCCAGTCGCTATTTACATGTGTTTTTGGGGTGAGAGAAGATTGGGGGTTAGGTTGAGGCGCGCGAGGTCTCATGGGAAAGAACGAAGAAGAAATAGCGACGCTTTTTTTCCTTCGTACCTTCTTATGAGACCCCGCGCGCGCCTCAACCTTAACCCCCAATCTTCTCTCACCCCAAAAACACATAAATAACGACTGGGTACGTACGGGTCAGACATGTTTTTATTTCCAATTTCCTTTGAAATAGTTCCGTGTAGGAACAAGTAGTTGAGGGAAGGTTTGCTTTTGTCTCGTAGTTTCCGTTGGAGAACACACACACACACACACACACATACACACCCACACACAAAAAAAGAAACTTTTGCCAAACTTATTAGAAATTGACTGTTTTAAGTCTAGTATACTTTGAATGGGTCTCTATTTTCCTTTGATCCCCCTTTTATTTTCACACCACACTGCCAGTTCTTAGGCCAAGGCTGAATGGGCCGCATCTTGTTCTTCTTTTTTTCTTTCTTTTTCTCATTCTTTTTTTCTTTTTCTTTTTTTCTTTTTTATAATACAGAGATGACCTGGGAACCAGAAAAGGTGCGTAGTGGTTTATGGGATTATTAGGTTTTGTCAGTGTGATTCGGCCTCAATTAAGGCAGCGAATTTTTTACTCTCGTGGAAAGATTTCTTTGAAAGTTGCGGCCTTCCAATAATAATAAACTCTTTTCCATTTCAGTAGACTATTTGCTTGCATGCCGTGCAAAAAAAAAAAAGGTATTTTACTATGATCGCCGTCTTTAAAATTAAACAAAATGATTAAAATGAAATGATAATAATAAAAATAAAAATTCAAAGAAGAGGAAGAGTGTGGAAACATATCATGGGGTATATATTTGCGCAATATTTTTTTTGTGTTTCTGAGTGCCCAAATGTGAAGAGTTCGTAAAACAGCCATTTCTATAAACTACAGCTCTATTATTTTCTTGTTTGGGAAATGCGTGTAAATATAAGGTTATTTTCTCTTAAAGCGGTCTTAAATTTGTGAATTCAGAAGGAGATTGAGGAGACAAAAAACTCGATTCATTGGTTGAGCCGTACATGATTATGAAATAGGAAAAACGACAAGTAGGTTCTTTGAGAGGTTTGCGTGGAAGAACCGTTCATGTACTTGTTATCACTATAAAACACCAAATATTATCTTGCCTTGTCTTCTCTAAATTGTTTTCTAAAATATTCAAAAGGAAGAGACACACCATCTGGTAACTAGAGTAAAATAAACCAGTCATCAGCTGGATGGATTATTAAGAAACATTTTTAATGCAAACGATTGTAAAATGTGTATTTTTGTTTTTGTATTTTTTTTACTCTCCTCTTTCTCATTTTCTTTGCCTATGCATCCTAACATGGGCTGAGTTTGTTGTTGGTTGTCCTCCTTACCCCAAGAAAATTTTATCCGGATGTTTCAGTTCCTCGCAGAATGTGGTAGAAGAAGAGCCAGTTGATTTGCTACCACAAAACTCATATTTATTCTGTTTTTACATTTATATATTTTTCACTGAATATCATGCACCAATCTACAAAATACTTGGCGACAGGGTAGTAGTTGAGTTTGTCTGAAAACTCAGATTGTTTTTTTGGTAGAAATTCTTAGAAGAGAGCTTTTTTCCATGTTTATGCGGAAGGTAATTCTCAAGGCAGTTCGATCCACTTCGATCCAACTTCAGAAAATTTATCAAGTCTACTTCCGACTGCCGTTTGAATATCTAAAATTTTCTTGGCGGGGGTCAGATGAAGTTATTATACGAACACGCTATAATTAAGGAAAAGAATAGCAGTGCGAGATGCTTTAAATGTCCGACATTGTCATTTTTGTCACTTACACCTAATTGCAAAACCATAATAAGTATTTACAGAAAACATATTTACATGGCAAATTCACTTTTAACTTCCTTAACTCAACTTATGATACCGCATGTTGTTTAGGAATAGGCTATTCAACTTATAGCAAACGGAAGTTTTTACCGTTGTTGCAAAAGACCTTTTTTTTGTAGGATTATTAAAACGGAATTTTGATGTGATCAATTCCTAGTTAGTTCTTTGTTCTTATGTCGAATTGTTTCTTTGACAACTTTAACACAAGGACGTATATACATCATATCTCAGCTGATATCTAGCGGGGTTCGTTTCTTTTGAACCTTATTATGGAGGATCTGACGTGTAAATGAAATATGAACTGCAATGTGCCTAAATTTCAGACGCGGATCCACACCGGTTTCCACCGTTTTACGGAAATCGGTCAGATTTTTCATAACAAATTTTTAATAAAGAAAAAACTTTTTAAATTGCAAGGCTTCATCCAAGGCGAATGAAACTGGCCAATATCGTGTCTGAATGACTCAGAAACCCAGGAAAAGGGACTTTAGGGAGTTAAAATCTAAAAAATTTCCAGGAGAGCATTCCCCCGATACCCCTGAAAGTGCACCTTCGACGCTCGTTCAGTTTAGGAAATCGGATCCTAGATCCGCGCCTACTAATTATTTTTTTGAAAGTTTTTTGGCAAATTAAAATCTGTAAGAATTTAACTACTTAACCCTTCCCCCCCCTCTCCCCCCCCGCTCCCACCCCCACAAAAGAAAAAAGGAAAAAAAAAAGGTTCTAAAAATTGATTGTTTACGCGTGTAGGTAGATGATATTTAGCACAATGTGTCAGGTGTGCCCTACGGAAAATTGCCATCGATAATGGTGGGACGCTATCTAATTCATTAATTTAACCAACCATAGCAGGGGCACTAAGTGTTAACAAATTAAGACGCCGATAAAGCCAACTATATGGTTTAAACTTCCTCCTCCAATTACTGAATTAGAGGTAGCGTTTTGGATGAAGCCAAAGTTGCATCCCTTTTGTCGGAACATTTATCGATGGATTTTTTTAATTCCTGGAAACGCCGACAAACAAACTAGGACAAAAGCACCCGAAATATTAATTCTTAGACAATAAAATAAGTCAGCTTAAACGAGTGCTCAAGACATAGGCGTTAGTTCAGGATTTTCTTGCAAGTAAACTGCCCGGATTATTTGTTATGAGAAATTCAAAGCTGCAAGGTTATGAGTGAATAGGTGATCCACTGACTAGGTGGAGTTGATACTTGTACTTTCACGTAAAACATTAAATAATTTCGGAGAGAAAGATTTTGGGGAATAACTTTACTTTCCCTAAAAGCCTTCGTTTTTACAAATAATATAACCCTCTTTAAAGCCCTGAAGGCCTTAAAGCCTTCTTTATTATAATAATATCACTTTCCACAAAACCTTTTTTCGTGCTCCACAATACATTTAAAACTCTCTTACTAGTGCATGACTGTGTCACTGCAGAAGCCGATTTCTGAATTGACAATAGTGTTGAACATCGTGATAGAAAATTAGTTTCCGGCTTGTGGGAGTCCATACAATTTTAGAGAGCGTGTCATACATCATTTTGAAGGGCAAAAATTAATATGACATTGTACTGCGACAAAAAAACCACACTAATTTTTGATGTGGGTGTCTAATAACTACAACACCGGCCGCTAAATAAATTACTTATACACGTGAGAGACTACTTTGTCTCTGTTTCACAAGCGCTTTGTTGAAGTATAAAATATTAAGACCTGTGTTTTACATTAAATGGAATGCCTTTGCGAGTAATTTAGGACGGAATTGTCGTTCTTTGAGCTAAATTAGTTCTAGGGCCTCCTATTATGAGACCTATCGGGCTGATAACCACGCTAGACCGCCAGAGTATCTGAAGCTGATGCATTTGCCAAATTATATCATACACAAGGCGAAAAACAGTTACTTATTCTAAGTCTTGGTAAGGGTTTTGGGATATTGAAAACGTAAGTACAGTGCTCTGACTATCATCAGAACTATCATCTTCCTACATGTAATATATAAGTATATATATTTTTTCCTTCTGCAGGGTGTATTTGCCTATTTAGGGTAATGAAACCCATTGTCGTATATAAATTTTGCGTTAACTTTTCGCGTGGAAACTACTTTATGCCGATCCAATTATTTATTTGGCGTCTGTCATCTAAGTTGCTAATCGCTATCCCAGTTCACAGTGTTAATTATGCAGCGACGTTTTTCTCTGAATAGCAGTAAGCGTCCTATATATAATTTAAAAAAAAAACTGCTTCTGTATTCAAGGCGTATTTTTCTTTCAATGTAATGAATATCATTGCCTTAAATGAACTTTCCCTTAACATTTTGGGTAGAAACTAATAAGTGCTGGTCAGTTTATGGATTTCAAGGTACATTATTCTTTACCAACGCGATCCCAGCTGTCCCCAGAATTTATGCAGCGACGTTTTAAGCACTTTACCCACTTGTTAACGACTGATTACGTGTGCTGAAAACATAACGCCAACAAATTTTCTGTCCTGAAATTGTCACCACCGGTCCATGCTGTTTAAACCAGGAAGCAACGTAAGTGGCTATCTTTCTTTCTTTGTCTTTTTTAAGTTGCACATCTCAGCTCGTTATTTTTGTCACTTACACCTAATTGCAAAACCACTGTCTTAGAAAAACTGAAATATTAGATCAAAGTACCAATCTGTCTTACTCGTCCACTGTTGAGATAGTTCTTATAATGAAGCTTATTTATCAACCAGTTAATTTTGAATAAATGTTTAAAAGCCAAAACATTGCAATCTTTAAATTCATGGTGGACACCAAGCATAGATAGGCAACACTCTTCTTAACAGAAAAGCCAGCGCGGGAATAAAGTTAAAGATACCCCGCTCTATCGCGAAGATAGTAATTTTCGAGCCATAAGCAATATTACAATGATGCTAAAAACAAACTGTTTTTTTTTTTTTGTTGTTTGTTGCCGTGCTGTTTATTTTCTGTAAAAGCCTTGAGATTTAGGGATGAAATCTTGTAATTAACATTGTTCGCGCCAACAGGCAATTTTCGTATTGCCCGACGGCCCTTGGACGAACACGATTGCGAGGCTAATGAGGGTCCACTTCTTTGCAAAAACAAAAAAAAAAAACATATTTAATTTGCCGCTGAGTCACTGGAAAACGATAGAAATCTTAAAAATAGTAAGATTTCAAAGCTTAAACTTTACCAGTAAGCCAAAGGGATGTCTGTTGCAAAAAACAAAATTGTGGGAAAAGCTAATCGTACTTAACAGAAAAAAGAAAAAAGCGACGAAGACAAAAGAAGAAGTAAACTTTTTAAGCTTGAAAAGGGTAAAGTTTGTTAAAATAACAATATTTTATTCCCTTTAATTATCTTAATTCTTAGTATTCTATTTTGCTCTTGCGCATATATGTAAAATGGAGTTTAAACTGCTCAGCATATCTTCTGTACAAAATTTTGTGCTCGAGCTCTTGTCGAGTGAAATGTGCGTACGCTTTTTTTTTTTTGGTGACCGAATATTTTAACAAATAATGTAAGCTACATGAAAGCTTATTTACCTGTATATTGTTTTAGTCATCTTCGTTTAAACCGATTTAACTTCCTTACAGTGCAAGGAATTTATGCAGGACGTCTGCCCCGTTGATTTATTTTTTTCAAATTCACAAAATTTTTGCATTCGATCGCTCCGTTAGAAAAAATGTCAACTAAAAAGGTTTCAGATTAACTTGCAAGCTTTCGACAAGTACATACACTCCATGAAAGGCATGGCTTAAAGCAGTTTTAATCATCAGTAAAAATAGCATTAATGGATTCAGGGTATTATCTTGTTTAAGGATTTTTAAAGTATCTTCGCATTTTTATTGAACTCACTCACCGACCACTATTTCGGTCAATTCTGGTTATGCTAGTTGTTTTTCTTAGTGATGACAAGCTGATTTTCGTTTTTCTGTTTGAAACAATGATTTCTCAAGCCTATGAGTAACTTTCAACGTTTCAAATTTTCCTTTTTTTGCCAACTCAGCAGCAGTTCTCTCACCTTTGGTTGTCTTCTGGGTGAGAAGTGACCTGCATTAACCTCGCTTTCGCGCAAGAACAAGCCCTCGTCCTGGGCCGTCCGGGAATACGAAACTCACCTATTAACTGGTTCAATGACTTTACTTTCAATTGCAGATTCATCACGCAAAACTATTTCAGCGATAAAAGGAAGTTCTTGTTTCTATCCCAACCCTGAAAACTTACTTCAAGGAAGAATAAAAGTGTTATTCCGCTGTACCTTTTTTTCCGGCCAGTTTACAGGCCGTCAGGAGGGATACCAAATGACCTTGTAAATTGTCCAAGAATACTGTATATGGAGAAGTAAGCTCATTATTGTTGTTATTATCTATTAATATTTTTTTGTTTGTTTCAAGGAAAAGAAAAAAAAAAGTGACTATGACCATAATACAGTTTAAAAGAGGTTATAATATTAATAAATAATGATTCATCGTTTAAACCTCTCCAGCAGAAAACCGGAGAATTCAAGAACCGTAGAAAAGTGATGTCACATGATGTCCGTATGACGGTGAATTCATCAGCATTCTGTATGCGCTGTGAGGTTAATTATACAGGGGCCATTCACCGTTGCTCAGTGAGCAAACCCCTTAAAATCATTCAGCTTCATTTTTATGAAAAGAATGTTGCCAGACGAAAACCCTCCCAGATCACGATCTGACATGGTCTTGTAAAGATACATTAAACAAGGTTTAACCAGTATTAGAGGACTTCGTACTTCCTGATGCTCCAAATGGCAAAAGTTACCAAAAAGTTGCCGTGCATCTTGTGGCCGAGGCTAGAGGTGAGGGACCCTATATCCCTTTCTGCTTACAACTTCATTTTTTATCCTAAACCCCACTAGAGAGTATGTTTACAAGCTACATTTTGAGGTAGGTTGTAGAAATTGGGAGAAACGTTTAGCCTAGTTAGTTGCACGTTGTAAATTGGTGTTTATTACAGTATTGTAAAGATATATTTATTAAAATTAGTTTTAATAAAAAAAAATATTTTTAAAATTGAGGCTAGACGGTGTTGGCACCATAAATGGTAATAGCTGAGCCGTATAT
Organism: Porites evermanni; assembly: GCA_942486025.1. NCBI lineage: Eukaryota > Metazoa > Cnidaria > Anthozoa > Scleractinia > Poritidae > Porites > Porites evermanni. The sequence continues at coordinate 12,339 of CALNXI010001481.1, read as the reverse complement.
TGTTTCATGCTCATTTGCCTTTACTGATATTATTGTCAAGCGGACGAGAGAGGGTGAATGCTGACCCCAAACCCGCCGACGTTTTCAGTAGCTGTTCGTCTATCCCTCGCGCGCATTTTTAGACAAGTTTTAGATTGAAAATGCACGTTTTTTCAACGTCGTCCAATTTGAAAAGTAAATCTTGTGGAGAAAATAAAGCAAACTACTTATTCAGATGTTATTTTACCTGTCACGCACAAAACATTGCCAAGTTTCACCGCTTTTACTTGATTTAATGGTAAATCCAAGATGGCGGCCAAGATGGCGACCATGTTTGGTGACGTCACAGGCTTCCAGCACATGAAATATATCTCATCTTGTAGAAAAGATCAGAGGCTATCCATTGAAGGCGAAATCTTTTCGAAATATTGCAACATATCTAGGGAGGGGCTCCATCAATCCCGCCCCCCTCCCACGTCCGTCGGTTCAAAAGAACAGGCAACTTACTCAAAAAAACCTGTTTTTGCCCGTCTAAATTCCTTCACTTATAATCTTGGCACCTCTTTTAATTCTGCACTAACTGAACTGCAAACTTCCTCGCCTACATACTGGCCACTTGGTCATTGAAGAATGCTCAAGGGAAAAGTCACAGGGCCAGCAATAAAAAGGAACTAGAAGACATTTATGATCCCCACGCTTATAACCGTTTGTCACGTTAAATCGTTTGAACGAGATGACGAATCGGCATCCTTCTTGAAGTATTATATATTTTGATTTCTGGCCGTTGGATATTGCAGGAACAGTGGGTGGAGTTCTCGAAAATGATACTTCTTAAATCGCGACCTAAATTTGCCAAAGTTTTCCGATAGAAAGCTAAAACAATAACCTAAGGAAAACAGCATGAGAACCATAGCCAATAGGCCATTTGCACTAAGAGGTCATGTGACATCGTTTTTATGAAAATGAAAGTTACATGATTTTGGCTTTGAAAAACGATTAGTGGGTCACATCTTAAACAAAATAATAGTCATTTGGTTTTTCAAACCCGCACCATGTTCTTAAAATGAATAAGTTCGTAAATGGTCACGTGACCAAAATGTGATTTTTAAAATTATGAATTACCTCTCTCCGAACACAAAGTTTGCACTTAAACTTCAAGGAAAATGTTGAAAAGATGATGTGATAACGTTAAAAGCACATCTGAGCGTAACTATGAAAATTTGAACAAGATATAAGGAAGAAGTAGTTTTGTCCGCCATGTTGGGGGGCAAAAGCATGCCCTCCAACATGGCGGCCAATACAAATCATACTACTTTGCTGAAAAATCAAAGTACCATAAAATATCTCCCTTAAATGTGTTTCCTCCAAAATTCGGGTGTAAGATAATTTTTGTGTGCTCTAACAATTTTTGGCATCAGCAAGATTCCAGCTCATTGTTTAAAGGAAGCATTGGTCACGTGACCTCTTAGTGCAAGTGGTCTATTTGCGTACTTTATCAAGTAGGACAAGGCTAAATCATTTCTACCTCGAGGAGAGTCACGTTCTAGTTATCAACTTTCTCCAACCATTTCATTTTCTAACCTCACCGTCATTTGCATGAGTCATAGCTCATTTTAGAATACTGATGGCCTGGGATCTAGGATAGCGCGCGGTCGTTTATGGGATTATTTAGATTGTCCTTCGGCCTGTGTTTTACTCCTCAAATGCATTTGTTTTAGTTAAGCGAGGAATGTTAACTATAGAAGAGAGTTCTCTTTAAAAGTTTGGCCCGTCAAAATTATAACGTACTCTTTTATGATAAAGTGGGCTAGTTTTCTAGTTTACTGTTAAGTGTAGAGACATTTTTTCCCTTGTGTGGTCTCCTATGTCGAAAAAGAGTCCGTAAAACACCCATGTGGATAAGTTATAACTCTGCCATTTTCTTGTTTGGGAAACGCCTTTAAGTACAGTGCAGAGTAACATTTTCTATGGTCGCAATTTTTACCTCCAAACCTAGACAGAAGATGGTAAAAGGTTAGAAATACGATCCATTGGGTGAGCATGCGTGGGGATGAAATGTAAAAGAAAAAGAGGAAATGGTAAAAAAGAAAAAGAAAGATCCATCGAGAAAATAAAAAAAAAAGAACCTGATCTGAGTGTGTGTGTGTGTGTGTGTTTTTTTTATTTGGGGGATATATAACCGTTGGGATACTTCATGTCATTGTACGGCGCCAAATAAACATTATCTTGTCTAGTGAGCCTAAATGTTGTTTTCGTATTCAAAGGAAGAAATAGACCATCTGGCAACTGATAAAAACCAGCCACTCATTAGCATGGTGGACCTAAGTAGGCAAATTAAGAAAACTGTATGATTCAAATAGAGAGGTTTTTCTCCTGGTAGTCCGGTTTTTCCCCAGCCTCAAAAACAGCATTCTAACTTTCAGTTATCCGGTCCGGAGCGTGGTAGACGAAGAACGACTTCGTGGATATGCCACCCTTAAAGTCCCATTTGTTTTACATTTTTATTTATTCATTTATTATTATTGTTATTTTTTTTATTTTTTTTTACATACGACCTAGCACTTGCACTACATAATACTCGGCTACACGTTTTTCTTAATGTTTAGATTATATTTCGTACTGGGTACTTCAAAACGGTTGACAGAACGTTAAGGTTTTTTTCATGTTTATGCGGAAGGTAGTTCTTAAAGCAATTAGTTCAGGAAACTCATCAAGTTCACCTCCGACTTCCGTTATGTTACCTAAAATTTCCCTGGGATCAAATATAGTTCCGTAAAGTAAATACTTCCAAAGAATAACAATTAATACGTGCACACAATCTGAAAGATAAGAAATAAGCGTTTAATTTGTTAGATGTCTAAAATGGTCGTCTTTATCATTGATATACGATATTCAGGGGTTCTGAGGTGCTAATGCAACCCCAGTATGACTCTTATTTTTTCTTATCTGCTTATTTATTTATCTATTTTGTAAATTTAAATCGCCAAGGATTTAACAGCTAGAAGACGTTTTAATTTCTAAACTCCCACGTTTTTACCTAAAAATAAGCCTAAGGAAGCGCGAATCTTTTACAAAAAGATTGTTTAACCATGTAGGCAGATATTTCTATGTGTCATTGGCTATATGTATGTCATTTTAATTTACAAAACTAAAAGAAAAATGTAGAATAAAAGGTTATAACCGAGGGACGTCATCCAATTAATAACCAACCATAGGGAGGACACTAACTGTTAATAAACTAAGATGCAAATAAAACCAACTTTATAGTTTAAACTTCCTCCTTCAACTTCTTCCTTCAAGTTAAGTAGAAGCAGCAGCTGTTTGCATGAAGCCAAAAATGCAACCATTAGGATAATAACTACGATCAGATCTATGGGAACATTTAATAGTGGGTTTTCTTTATAAAAACAACAAATACGAAAAACACTCGCACTCAGAGTATACTTAGAATAAAAAAAAAAGACTGATCAGCTTCGACCGACTCGGTTTTCAGATGTGCATTTCCAATTCAAGATCTATCTGCAAGAAAACTCGTGTTATACTGACCACAAATCATCGAGTCAGCGTAACAAATTCAAAGGCTGCATGAAAAAGCCGATAAAGTACTGTCTCGAAATTAATGAAAAGTTAATGTATGCATCATTAAAATGAGAAATTAGTAAGTTTCACTCCGGCATATGAGAGTCCAAAAATTGCGAGAGCGTATCTAACATCATTTGGAGAACAACAGGAAAAAATGATAAAAATATCTCACAACCATTTTGGAAGGCGGTACCAAATGTTTACAATAAGTGTGAGAAACGTTGTCACTGTTTGATAGCATAAAATCCTTAACACGGTCTTTAAAGGCCAGAGAACATTTCTCGACCAATGCATTATTCATTTAAGGGAATGTTTCTGCCAATGACTCAGGGTGAAATTAGTTTCTTTCAGCTGATTTAAAAATCTTTATTGTAGGGCTAGGGTCGTCTTGTATGAGCCTATCAACCGGACTGGTAATTATCTGGGCGGGCATAGCCCCTGAAGCTCATGTCAAATATTTGGACATTTGCATAATTATATATGTTTATTGCGCTTCGTGACATTAAAAACGAACAAAAACAATAAAGGAAAAACAATTGCCCAATGCTTGGAATATCAGTGATGAAAGTCACCATGAGGACTTGGTCCTCGAGAATGGCTTCTCACTCTCTCAGGTAGGTAAATAAGTATTTAGGAAAAAATCATTAAAAACATTTTTTTTCTTCTGTAAGGTATTTGCCACTTTTAGGCAAAGAAACCCGTTGTCGTATGTAAATGTCCCGTCAATTTTCGCTATAAACAAATAGGTGCCGGTAAAATTACTGATTTTAACGCTAGTTTTAATTTACCAGGCCATCCCAGGTGACTCTACTATTTACGCCTCCATGTTTTCAAAACGTGTATTCACCTGTTAAAGACTACGTGTGTTGTAGAGACAACGTTAAACACAAACCCACACCAGGAACCTTTTCTGCCCTAAATTATCGTCACCCATCTATACTCTTTAAACCAGGAAGCGATGTAAGTGGTTCCTTCCTTTCTTCCTTCCTTCTTTGTTTCGTTTTTGTCCATTCTCTCCTTTTCTACTCGATAACGAATATAAAATCGAGCTTTATCGTTTGCTCTAAAGGATATCTTTAAATAAGCCTAAAATGATATATTTTAGACGCGGTAATTGTGGATTAAGGTTAAGAATCAGTTGATTGACATTAACTAAATTTCCTAGACTTGATAGAATAGGATGATTATTGCAGCTTATATAAGGACCATAAAACTGACTGTTCAAAGAAGCAATCTTTGCGTAAAAATATCCTTCGGCTTTGGAAAGACTAAAAATTCTAGATAATTTTCCGTGAGTAAGATTTTTGGAGCTTTCCTATATTTTTCCCAACAATTTCGGAAGTAGGACTTTTACATTTTCTATACAGATTTGGCTATTGTTTTCATGAAAAGACCCGGGGGTTAGATTTGCGGTTTGAAAAATAATAAGGGAACGAGGTATAGCGTTCTCTATACCCTTAAAAAGTATACCAGTTTCGGTTAAATAATAACATAGCTCTTATTCATTCAAATATGTTAACAGATCCCAAGCTAGGATGACCGAACAGATACATTTTACCTTTTAGTTATGTTTTGGTATTAAAATTGTGTTTGACCCAAGAAGGCATTTGTTATAATGTTGTCCATTGCCCATTGCCTGCGAAGTACTTCACTGCTTCACATGACATGATGAAGGAGCAGAATTATTAACCCACACTCAACCTTCCTGTGTCATTTAGTAGCTAAAGTTATGTTTTGTTATGGGGAGCAACTGGAGCTATAGCAATGAATTTTTCTGAGCATTTTTTTTCTTTTCCTCTTATTTATTAAATCTAAAGATAATTATTTCTGCTGACACTTTTAAAATATTTCCCTTTCTTAACATTCCATGGATTACCTTGTTTTGGACCGGCGTGAGCTCGTTGTTCTTTTTTCGCATTTTGCTAAATATAATCTTTTGACGGAATACATGTAAATTCTCTAGTAATTCGAGGATTCGTTTTGTTATCTCGCTGTCTATATTTACTATTTGCGTAAATGAATTAAGGTAATTGCAGGCGTATATTTGGAACGTGGACATATGTTTTTTTTTTCCTTCTTTGGGGGTTCTTGTTCCGCAGAATAAAGGTATAAATAAGTTTCCAAATAAACAGCTCCCGTCAAATTCAAAACAGATCATCACGAACAGAAGTTTCCAGACCATCGTCAAGAAGTGGAAATGAACGCAAAAGTTGTTAAGGTAGGTAAATCTTTAAAAGTAGTTTAAGATGCGTTTATAATTTAGCCAACAGCGGGCCCTGCGGTTGTTTCAGTATAACTTTATATTATGCTTGTAACTTTATAGCTCTTTAGCTTTTTAAAACGCCTGGCTACCCACCCCTTACTATACACTTCACTGCATGAAACACCCTACGTATGACCATAACCAGCCAGGAGCTTTTTGCGTTCTAATAAGATGTATACATGGTTCTATTATTTTTTAGCTGCTGTTACTACTCGTCGCCGTCTCTTACTCGAATGGGAGATTCCACCAAACAATGAGAACAAACGAGGCAAGAGAAAAAGTCGCTGAAGACCACTCCCTTTCTAGGTTTATGGGGTCGAAGAGGGCCGTGGGCGATGACATTGAACAATTGGCAGACTTGGTACGGACGAACAAACAGCGAAGAACTTCTTTCGCAAATAAGACAAAACAAATTGTAGAATACATGAACTTGAACGATCCAACAAAAGCAGTGAGAGAGATATGTAGATATTTAGGGTGCACCTGTCAGTATGGTCCCGAAGACGGCTGCGATTGTTTATGTAAACAATCACTCTGAAAGTACAAATACAAAGTTAGCAAAATGACTTCACTGTATAAACCTGCTATTGGAAAATGATTTGTAGACTGTGACATAGAAAGTGTGCTTATAAATTAAAATCAGTGTTTGAATACTGCAAGCGAAGCTCATCACACATGTGTCCTTGTAATTACATAATTGTGCTGGGACCACCCCTTTCTGGTTACCAATTGCGACATTTTGGGGTCCAGAGGTTTAAGCAAAGTACGGAATCCCGCGTGTTACTGAAAAATTAATGGTAAATTTGAAATATTATGTATATACCTGTTTTTGTTTTGCTTTGTTTTGTTTTGTTTTTTTTTTAGAACGGGCTACTAAAAATACCAGTCTCTCGCACTGATTGGTAATTTAATGGCGCTTCTTACTGGAAAAGTAAAATCTCACCTAAAAAAGAAATTCCTGAATACATGAGCTTCCTGTTGATAGAAAGATCTGTCTTAAAAATGTTAAAAGGGAAGCTTTCCTCACTAGACATTTAGTGTTAGCGTCACCGATTGCAAAGCTATTTGCCCAATGAATGATTTTCCAGTAATCGGAGACCTATCTTATTAGCAAAGGATTCTGAGATCGCCAGGGGGCAAACATTGCAAGTCGCTACAAAGAAATGTAAGGCGTAGAGCTGTTTCTTCGTAAAAAAAAAAACAGCGATTTTTCACAAAAAATATAACTTGTTTTAGTGGTAATTTTGTGGGGAGCGGAGGTGACCGATGTCCGAGAGTTGAAATTGTAAGATCTTATTATTGTAATAAAATTTATCGATAAAGACTCTTTCTTGTGTAAGTTTGATTGTGAAGTTTACTTAATTTTTGTTAAGTATTGGCCTCGAAATAGTAAGGAGGACGAGACTGATTCAATAAAATCTTTTCAGTTATAATTACGTGTGCTGAGATTATTTCCGTGTTATTGACAAGTCTTATAACATTACTATGGCTTATGGAATTCTACACCTACAAAGGACAGACGTTGCTGTATAAGGGGATGGGAAATTTTGTTCTAATGAGTCATCGAGCTATGGGAGCTAGGGATAAAAAAAAGTGACAGAAAACACGTGGAAACTCGAAAATTGTGTAGCTCTTTTATTTAGAAATATATATCCGCAGGTATTTTAGCCATTGCTGTTTGCATCACGTTCAGTGTAGCGGAAACATGTTAAGAAAAGTAAACTTGTTGGGTCTTGGGCAGAAACTGTTTACATCTTTAAATGTGCAACGCTAATGTGTGAATGTCCCATTACTTTGAAATATTATGAAGACTATGTCCAAGCAAACCACTTCAATCTCCTTCATCAAGGAAACAGCTGGAGTACCCAACGATCTTTTTTCGCAAAATCGATTATACAATATCGTAAATGCTGGCAGAGTGCTTTGACGTCAACTTATGTTTAAAATATTTAACTTTCCTGGGAAAAAAATACCTGCTCTTCACTGCTGGTTAGCAAGAAAAATCCCTGCCAGCAATCGTGTGAGACGAATTTTAGCTAGCCAGCACGCAAAAAAAAAATCGCAACCCAGCAAGTGTGAAAAGAAACTTTGGAGTTTGCCAGCCAGCGGTAGCATAATCACGTTGTGAGACCGGCCAGCCAAGTTTAATTTAATAGATGGCTAAGAAAAACATATCTATAAATTAGGCAAGATCTGTGTTACGTCATATATATTTACATTAAATTAGAAAAGCGTATTTAACCTGTTTCACCCTTTTATCTAGTTTTCGGTTGTTTTTTTCTTTCTTTTGAGATACCGTGAAAAGACCAGTTTATTCGTTTAGTATATATTATTCCTTATCCCTCAGTACTACATGATAATGATGTAAATAAAGACTCAGCGTTACCTACAGTTTTGGAATGTGGACTTGATGAGTCTTGAGTTTTTGCAGGGTAAACTATACAAAGGAAGATCCCGAGCTTTCACCAATAACCAGAAGTTACGATGAAATGGCAGTCTTGCAGAAGTTTTAGATCACCTCTATGTTCCATGTGGTCGCTTCGAGTAAACAGCTCCGGCAGCAGGCTCGTAGACGTAGCGTTTGACGTATAGCGCGAAGTGTCGATAAAAAATATCAGAAGACTGAAAATAATTTCTACCTCTGACAATGTACAGCATAAGAACTTACTCCCTGTCTATACGCTGAAGTCTTGGAACGAGCTGCTCAGTACCAGCACAAATAAGCTGAAATCGTCAAATTGCTCGTGTCACAGGGCAAAACCGAAGCATCCAGAAGAAGGCTCGGCAACCGGATCATGAACTTGTGACAACCGAAGACCAGTGTTGGCGACTAAATGCAGTCACACAGTGAAACCCTGTTCCTGAGCTCTAGGTAGAGTATAAATCACTTGGCTTCGTGATGCACTCTGATGAATCTGATGTCTTCGTCCTTCCTAGCGGAGTGTCCGCCGCGCAGCGGAGCTTCATGGGTAAAAAAATTTGGTTATGACGTCACCGTGCGGACTCTCCGGGTAGGGGTAAGTAGAAACAAATTCTTCCCCTCTCCCCTAGAGAGCTTTTTCCCCTGTTGTTTCAAAAGCCTTTAGAAATGATTGACAAATCAGAATCTGTGGACAGACCAGGGGCCGACCATTTGACTTTTGAGGGGGTTATGGGTGATTTCAGAAAAAAATTTCCCGAAGACTGATTTCGAGAGGAAAAAAGCTTGCAAGTAAATTCCTGGGAAAAAAATATCGCTCATGACGTATAATGCTGAAAAAACATTCTGACACCGTTATATCTCGGCAAAAAAAATCCTAACTCCAGAGAGGTTTGGGAAAAAAATTCTCCCATCTCACAACTTGCAAAGCGATCAGCAAGGGCACTGCCAGCGGATTTGTGTACTGATCATGCGCATTACGTCAAAACCATAGATAGGAACAAAAACATGGCGGTCGAAGGCGGGACTGTTTTTCAGTATTATATTTTGGTAATTCGCAAATTTATAGATTTAATGTCCGGCTTTACAGACATAGTGTGTGGTTTTCTTGTTCTGTTAAACAGTTTCCCTCTGCAGAGTTTGGAATATGCAACATATAGCTCCGTATTGCTGATAATAAACGCCGAAGAGTTGAACTATCGCGAGTAGTGTTTGGCTACAAACCTTAGGAACTTTACTTATATATTCACGCCGAATATATAACTCAATAAATTGACCCCGCTCCCAATGTATGGCTTCATAGCTCAGTTGGTAGAGCAACGCACCGGCAACGCGGAGGTCACGGGTTCGAATCCCGTTGAAGCCCTGATTTTTTTTTCAGGCTTCTTCTTTCCAATTGTTTAAATTTGGAAAATTTACTGCGATGATCATTCGTCACTCTCATCTACAACCGCAGTTCAAAAATGAATTATTTCATATACTTCACAATATAGAAACAGCATCTAACTTCCTGGACACGCTTAACAAGGCACATTCCTCCGAAGCACTCACCATGGAAACCGAATGCGATGACATGCTCCCATTTCTGGGCATCCAGTTACTGAATCGATCGCCTCAAATAGAGACAAAAGTCTACGTAAAACCCACGAACTCACGTCTACTCTTACACTATCAGAGTCATGTTGACAATCGGTACAAACAGGGTTTACCGAGAACTATGCTGGATCAAGCGTATCGTTTATCTTCTTGTTGGTCACACTTCTCAGACGAATATAACCGCGATTGAAGACAGCATTTTCGCGTTTAAAGTACCCCAAACACCTCGTTAACTCTACCATCAAAAGTTTCGTTGACTCAAAGATTTGTGACCCGCAGCGACCTATAATCACCAGCTAAAGAGACGGATAACACGGTTCGAGTGGTTTTATCATTTAAAGACCAAATCTCAGCAGATATTGTGAAAGACCAACTCAAGGATCTGAGCCTAAGAGTAAACACCACCATCCAGCTTGTCCGTTGCGCCAAAAGCCTGGTTAAACCAGGGTTTACCAGGGTGCAAGCCTGGTTGAACCAACCAGACTTTTCTGGTTTTCAAACCAGGCTTACCAGACTTTACCGAATGGGCAAAAAGCCTGGTTATCCTTAGAACCAGGAAAACCAGACTTTAACCAGGCTCTTAAAGTTTTAAATGAATCAGGCTTACCAGACTTAACCATATGTGCAAAAAGCCTGGTTAACCAGGGTATTCCTGGTAAGTCTGGTAAGCCTGGTTATTCTAAGAACCAGGAAAACCAGACTTAAACCAGGCTCGTGAAATTCTGAATGAACCACGCTTACCAGGCTTGAACCCAATGTGCAAAAAGCCTGGTCAACCAGGGTATTCCTGGTAAGTCTGGTAAGCCTGGTTATTCTAAGAACCAGGAAAACCAGACTTAAACCAGGCTCGTGAAATTCTGAATGAACCACACTTACCAGGCTTGAACCATATGTGCAAAAAGCCTGGTTAACCAGGGTATTCCTGGTTAGCTTGCCAAGACTGGTAAACCAGGCTTTACTAGGCTCTTTAAGTAAGTCACTAAACCTGGTTGTCCTGGTATACCAGGGTTTTTCTGGCAAGCCTGGTTTCTCATTCAATAACCAGAAAAACCAGGCTAAACATGGCTCTTGAAGAACTGTCAATTAACAAGGGTTAAACCAGGCTTGAACCAATTGAGAAAAATTAGTTTGGTTAAACAGGGTATTCTTGACAAACCTGGTAAATCCTGGTTCCCAGAATATCTTTGCGAAACAAGCTATACCAGCCTTAAATGCAATATAAAGAAAGCCTGGTTATCTGTGGTATTCGTGTTTATCCTTTGAAAAAAACACAGGCTTTAGTATGGTGCACTACAGTGTAAATCAGGCCATTATGACAAAAAAAGTGTCATTAAAATACAAAATTCCATGTTTACGAAGCGCTGGAATACATGTACATACAAGTGGTAAGTACTGTATCTCATATTCAGGCTGCAATCAAGATGTTCCAAATTTCACCATTGAAAATGAACAACAAATTTCAAGGGTTTCATCCTACATGTATTTAGTTTCGATAAGCTTCAATGAAATGAGAAAAGCTTACTTTCAAGATCAATGCAGATGTTTATTTTGGCTACAGTAATAGCAAATGAGCAGTACACAAATCATCTAAGTGTAAACTAAAGATGTTGTGTTACAAAACAAAAAAAAGGTAAATCTTATCTTTGGCCACTGCTGTTGCTTCAGCCATCCTATCCATCTTGTAAGTACAATAATTGAAATGCAGCAACATCTAAACAAAGTAAACCTCACACACCCTATACTTTATTTCATGCACATCATTTTGCCATCTCCAAACAGATAACAGATAATATAATAAATGTAAAGTAACTGAATAAACTATGTGAATAAATAAGAATTACTGAAAAACAAGCTAAAGTTACAAAATATATAGTCTTACAGAATGATATCACGATCAAATTTACTACTAACAGAACCTATCGATTATTAGTACATTGAGTCAAGGATGCAGAATTTGCCATTTTTTGTGTGAGAATGGGCACTTCAACATAATCGTCCTCTGTTTCCATTATCGAGAGAAAAAAGTCATGAATTTTCTTTTAAAAGCTCGTTTGGAGAGTTGGCGAAATTCGTTAGGAATTGCGTTCCAAAGTTTAGCTCCAGACCTGGAAAAAGAATCTTGATTGAGATTCAGTCTTGAAGTTTGGACATAATAATTTCCAGACGAAGAAAACTTGGTCTCATGCTTGTGCTTTGAATTAGCTTTAGTGAAGAAATCACAGATGTTAGACGGAGCATTCATGCAGGAAGCGTCAAACATTATAGAATATATTTTATGCCGAGAGCGGCTCAGTTATACCAGCTATATAGACAATAGACTGAAATATTTATAATTGCGTTCGTGCACGCAGCCAGGATTCAGGTTTTGCTGCGACTGCAGCGGCTGGTCTTTTTGCTGCCTGGCGCTTTGAGGCTCGTTTAGGAGGCATTCTTATGAAAAATGTATACTCCAACAAAAATTAAAAATATTGTGATACCCTCAAACTTAGTGGGTGTGTTC